>JASDQU010374500.1:71435-114959 GCA_032191745.1 Picea mariana | reverse complement strand
TCTATTGGTGAACTTGTTCCATTGTCACTTGTTTTTAGTTTTTATTTTCATGCTCATGTTGTTATTTAGTTCTTGTTTAATTCTTGTTAATACCTTTATTGTTTTCTTTCTAACCTTTTGCATTACAACTGTCATGACTAGAAGAGCCCAACTAGGCATGTAAGTGCTCACTTTTCGCTCACACATTGACGAAAAGAGCACGAACAGGCCCTATGGGTAAGTTGGTGTAATTTGGTACCTCAACTTCCTGGGGTCGTAACTTTTGCATACGACCCCAGTTTTAGGCGCATGATAGCCCATTGGAAAGGTCTTTTAGAGAACTACACATTCTGCCATCAAACTCTGAATTCGTCTACAGTTTGATTGTGGCGAGCCCAAAAAACAGCGTTTAGGACCCCAAAATAGCCTTGAAAGTACAACAAGATGTGCTGACATGAAAACATACAAAATAAGCCAGTTGGATTAGGCGAGAGGCCACCCGTATCCACCTAGAGAATGTGTGGGGCTTCAGACAACCCTAGAAGTGTAGAACTCATAATTAAAAAGCAATACAGAAGGACGTGCTGAACAAAAATGAACATGATGAGCCAATTGGAATAGGTGGGTGGCCACCAATATCCACCTGGATCACTTAGCCCCAAAAACATGGACCTTCCTTAAAATTTTTACAGTAATCTTCATTATAAACAAGCTGAACAACAAAAATTCCTTTAGAATAGAGGCATACCTCACAATGATTTGAATAATTTGAGTGAATCCAGTTATGCAGATCTGATGTAGGAGGCAAAAAACATTTGAAATGACAAACTACCACATATTCCTCATATAAAGAGAGGCATTTTGTGATCTTCGGCTCTATAAACTCTAGAGTTTGCACTTCTTCAAATTTTCCCACTATATATGGACCAATTATAGAAGGGAGTGGCCCAATTGAAGAAGAAGTATTATTTCTAACCACATCCTTGAATGCCACGAGTATCGAGGTTGAAGATGCTCCATGGTCCCTCACACCTCCACACAAACACAACACCAAGAAAATGATTGAATCTTTGATTATTCCATATTTAGACAACAAATAATGGTCCTCAAGTTGCTTTAAATCTCTTGTGAGTGCACAAACCTTTGCTTTAAATCTACTACATGATCAATATAATTTACCCACAACATAAAGGTTTTCGTAGTAGGTGAATTTACCATGATATAAGAATTTGTCTTGGAAACATCGTCTACATTGGACAAAAATTAGGCATGCCTTTCTTCAAACAACTGTCACATAAGTGTTTTGTTAAACACTTGCCACACATCCTCTATTAAGATTCTAGGCTTTTGGCCTCCAATTCCAAAATTATTTTCCAAGTAAGTCATCCTTAGACATCTAGCTAGATGACTCAATTTTTGTTGGAGATAGTTGAGCAACACTTCTCCTAGAGCAATGTTCCAATTACCCAATAATTTTTTCAGCTCCCCACCATTTTGAACAACAAACTCTTACTTGACTCCAAATCAGCCATGGAAACAGAGGGTTTCTCCACAAGCTTAAACTCCTCCAACCAATTGAGATTATCCTAGGGTTTGACCCTCACTTTGGCTCTGTAGAGATTGTAATGATCAACGTCCTTGAACTCTATGGACAAAGGATACAAAGTTCCCCCACCACTTTCCCTTGTATCACCACCATTCGACAAGACAATAAATCACCATTTTGTTGATTAACAAGCTCGTCAACATCAAAAGGCCCATAATCGGGCATCAATAATGTGTTAAAGAAATCATCCTCATCACATAATCCACAAAAGTTCCCATAACTATTGCCATGTTGCTCATTCAAAAACTAGGGTTTTCCTTATTAAAAGGCTATCCTGTTATTTTTATATTTACTTAATTTTATATAAAGTAACATAGGTTTTTCTATTCGCCCAGATCAAGTGACGGGGAGGTGACTCATGACAAGGTAGGGGCATCGAGACTCAACCCCACCTGGAAGCTTCTCGACCCCCCATGACCAACAACCACATACACCCACACCCCCTCAAATAAATGACTAGTCGAGCTTGCTCTCTCCCATGCGTGCGACCATCCTTGCCTCAAGTTTTTATAATTCATTCTGTTTGGGTGATGGATTTATGTAACCATCTGCAATCAGAGCTAATTATGGCATTACACGACACCATCTTGGCTCATTCACGGTGACTCTTCCTCTTGGATGTCTATTTTATGCTCCCCCCTTGTAACCTTGCTCATTATTTGCCCCTGTTTCTCTTCCGGTTTCGCTTCGGCCTAACCTCCAGTCTACCCTTTGTCATATTCCATGTCACCCTCCTTGATATTCTCATTACCCATCCTATGTCTGTTAACTACCTTCTCATCTCTCCAATGCCTCTTTGTTACACCTCATTGTCAACGTACTTGAAGCCACATAGGTGGCTCCTTAGCTCACCAAACTCAAGTTGTTGCTTCTCAAGCCATTGAGGTGAGGTCTATGAAGCTCACACTCCATCGGAAGTTCAAGATGAATTGGATTTGGTCGAGGCTCACACTCGGGTTCCCAGGCACTTCACTAACAATGACGCAGTTGATGAGAGCATAGGCTCTTGGATCGCTTATCCGGGTACATACCGAGCCATAGCCACCATCTACTATAAAATTGTGGATATCTAATAGATACTCAAGACACACATGGGTAAGGTCCTTGTGGAAATAAATGAGGCACATCAAGACATCTTCTTACAACTAGATGACATTCAAAGACAACTGTGAGAAATGGACCACAAGATTGATAAGATTGTTGGCAAAGATGAAGACCGAGTTGGTGAAGGCAAGGAGCATCCTCAACCATAGGTGCCTCCTTCAGTGGCACTCTCTGGTCTGTCTCACCAATTTCTCATGTTATTTCTACTTGTTTTTTGGTTTTATAGTCATAGAGGTTTTGAGGAATTCACCCCACCTCCGAGTAGCTTCCAAGATGATTCTAGATATGAACGAGACATTTATAGCAATAGCTTAATTTTCAAAGAATGTCATTTATTGTTTTTTGTCTTCTTAAGATGCTAGAAACAATATAAACTACTTTTATGTTGTTGGTCTGGTTTCCCAAGTGACAAAACAACAACATATTTTTGTAAATCTCTAAATTTTCAATAATAAAAAAATGCATAAATAACTTTAAAAAATATAGATTTTTTCTTTTAAAACCATATAACATTTACTTCATTTTACATAGAACAATATAACATTTACTTCATTTTATTAAAACGTAACATTTACTTCATTTTACATAAAACAATATTGGTTATATTCTATTCGAAGCAATATAACGTTGTAAAGATTATTTATATTGGTTGTAAAAAGTTGGATAAAATGTATGCGAGTCTTTCATTTTGACATTTAAATAGTCATTTAACAATGACATGAATACATTTAATTTTTTTATAAGTTAAAAATATAATAAAGGAAAATTATTCTTTTTGAAAATAAAAATAATTAATATATATATATATATATATTTCAACTAGTTAGTACTAGTTTAAAAACTTTGTATATTGGTTAATTGTAACATATCATTTTTCATTAAGGAGAATAATTTTTTTTTGGTTGTGATTTGATCGATTTTGGTAGTATATATGAGTTGGAATTAAAAAACTAATAAAATTTCAAGAAATTAAGTTAATTATAATTTTTCGGATGAAAGTATAAAATTCAAAGATGATTATGTGTTATCTTTTTATTTGGCAATAATGAATTACCTATAAATCTCATGTTATTAAGATTTTGGTAAAATGATATAATAAATATTTTTGAAATACTAAATGTAAAATATTTTATGCCATTACTATTTCCATTGTTTTTTAAAATAAATCTTACATTGATTTTAATTATAATCATGATGATTGTTCGCTACTATAGGCTGACCCAGGTTCTAAATACAATATTACCAACGAACCCTTCTACCATCGGCCCTTCTGGATACCAGAAGGCAACACAATGCATAGAGTGCACTGCACAGTCTCACCCGAGATGGCTTCTATGGGTGGCTGCAAGACTCAGATGTTTGCAACCATGGGATGGGATGTGTTTCTCTCTCAGAGGCATTGGATCCACTTATTGTTAACCTTTAAACCCTCATTAGATCTTATTCCAGACCACTGTCACTACTATTATAATAGGACGTTATTAATCATTCTAGCCACATTTGATCATAAACAAGTATTCATCTATTGTACCATAAGCTTCAGATCTAAACAATAGCTATAATATTAATGTATTTAGAGCTATTATGCAGATTCCATTAGTTTATTCTTACTGCACAGTGTTCATTCCTTTAACAAGGAACATATTCATCATAAAAACTTATCAAAGCAAATGCAACCATAAACACTGCATATAGTCACATAAAACACAAATATACAATGGTTCACCCCCCTGGGGCTACGTCCACAAAGATTTGTCTCTTGGGCTCTTTATTCATATTCTCTGCAAAATCTAGTGGTGCACACTGTACAATTCTTCCGTCATTACATTCGATCTCCACAGATCGCTAAAGTCTCTCAGCAAGACCTCCTACTCAACTTCAAGGATCTATTACAACCTCAACAATACACACCAATAATATCTGCTAACAGAAAAAGGACAACCCTCTCATCGTCCTAATACATCCTACTTATACAAAACTGGGACAAAGCCCTTACAAAAACCCTAACCCTAAGCAGATTAGGTTTATCCACTTTCTGCTTGACTTAATCTCGGTTGGTCCTCGATCCAACCATTGATCCAAGTTAGTGCTTGTCCACTTTCCAACTGCTCCACAACAGTTTGTCCACTTTGTAACTACTTTTCTCGGCGTTGCTTTTTCCTATTTTTTTGGCGCTGCTTTTCTTCTAATTCCAGCTCGCTCCTCTATTTTTCTACGCTGCTTTAATTCCTTCAAAACTTCTTCAATTTTTCCCAAAGTTGGCCTGTGCCAATAGGCCCCCAACACTGACACCGTGACTCATCTCGAGTCACTCACGAACTCGAGCATATTTCACTACCTGTGAAAACGCTTTGTATGTCTCTGTTATTCACTGGCATTGTTCCTAAGCTTGGCTACTCTTCTCTGTCATGGCTTGTACCACCTTCGGGGTGAATGGAGGTCTCAATATTTCTCCCCCCTCCAAGCCTATCTGCTCTATTCTCAATTTCGTTGCGTCGATCTCCACGACCAACTACTACGCCTTCTCCTGCAAGGGCTTCAACTGAGCCTGTCTTGCAATCTTCTGTGCCTGCATTGTTTTTTCCTCTGCCTGTAGGCTCTTCGTTTTTGCATCAGTCTTGATCTTCTTTGGCAATGACCTTGTCTTCTATTGTTGCTTTACATCTTCCATTGTTGCATGCAATTTGTCTTCCTTCCCTTGCAACTCTTGTAGGCTTCCATCCTTTAAGAGTCGTGTCCACAGTTGTGCGCTCTTTTCCAACAACTCTGTCATTCTATGTATATTATGCACGGTGTTCTCTGCAGATTTTGTTGTGTCCTGCTCTCTTTGCGCTCTGACTTCTGGAGGAGTAGTGGGTACTGCTCGCTCCTCCATGTCCTTGATCTGGTCTTTATACTACTTTAAAGCTCGCGCTATTTTCCTCATCTTCTCTTTTGAATACGCCCCCTCTAATTCTACGCTGTCTAAGATGGATTGAAATACTACATTTATCTGTTTCTCCATCTCATCCAATTTTTTCTACGCTATCTTCTTTACTTTCCCTTCTTGGCTAACTGCCTCCTTCAGTGAGGTGTTATCTTCCTACGACAACTGAAGTTCGTCGCATCATAACTTTCCCTGGACTAAATTTCATGCGCGACGCTAACCTGTTATTTATACAATGCTTTTATTGGAATCTTGGCCAATGTCAAGTCCAATGTCTCAATGTCTTTTAGGGGATTCTATGATGTCTCCTCATCAATAAAAAACATCTCAGGTGTTATGATGAAATTTACACTCCCTTCCGCCGTGATCTGCACTGTCTCTCCAGCATGTGTTCCTTCTCTGGTCTGCACTGGTTTATCTTTTTGTTGTTGCTCTACCTTGATTCTCAACTACTCCAGTGCAGTTTTCACATCCTGCACTTATTCCAAAATCGAATCCATATGCTTCTCAACATTCTCCCACACCTCTGACAGTCGATCTTTGAGTGTTGTGGCTACCAGTTCCACATCATCTGTTGTCAGTGATGTGTGCATTGGTGTTTTGTGGGCCTTCGCCTTCTTTCTGGAGCCACTTACTTGCTCCCCTGTTCTTTTTCTTTGGGCCTCTGATGGCTCATATGCCTCAGGAGTCTCTATATCCATGCCCGTCTCCTACCCAATGTCTTCCTCCACCGGTTTCTCATGTGTCTTTGTTCTTATTTATTCTGCGCGCACCTGCTCTGTTGTAATTCTTGATGCCTTCTCTTTGTTCGGTGGATTCCGTGTAGAACCATGCTGTGATTTATTTTGTTTCCTACTTATCTTCTGTATGGGGCTGCTTGTCCCTACTGGACTTTGTGTCGTCTTCTTCTTCTTCTTACTAGCGCCATTCATGCATGTATGTTGCGCGGGGATTGTTCTACCCTACGTCTAAGTTTGTATTGTTGGCTGTGTTCTTGGCATCATTGGCACTTTCCACTCCTTGACCTCCATCTGGATGTCCCGCGTCATCATGCAGTAACTCAACTGTAGCCACTCCTTGGGTGGATCCCTTTTTACCTATAGCCACATGTTATGGCGCGATGCTTGGAAATTTGTTATATTTCCAAACTACTAGACAGTTTCTGGGGAAATCCTCCACGTGTCTGCTAACGGGTTCTGGATCTTCGTCAAGTAGAGAGTGAATACATCGTTGTTTTCTTTGCCTTTGAGTTTGCTATGCTTCGAAGCGACGTGTAGCGGGATGCACCACACTTTCCTGTCCTCTGCAGGAACATACTGTATGTTGGTTCTTTCCATCCTATCAATGCAATGAGGATGAGTAACCATGAGTAGTGGAACTCAGAGCTCCAATCCTATGCGTCCTTGCAATCCTACAAGAAGGAGTTAAGTAGATGAGGGCCCCAACTCATCGAGCTCCCTTTCGTGCACTATGCTGCAGCTGCTACCACTCCTTCTAGTACTTCCTCATTTCTACACTTGCGCATTAACTTGCATGCAACCTCGTCGCAGGATCATTTATGTCACTGATCCTGATTCCCATGTTACCTCTCTCCGTGCCATACTTTTCCTTAATTTCATCAGAGATGGATTTTTCTTTTATTTTGTCCTCCAAGTATTGCTCTGGCTTCTCCCCATCCATCGGTAGCCCTGTGATTGTTGCGATCAAATCGACATTGATAGGAACTAGCCTATCCATCCATATAATTCCTCCATGCACCCTTTATAGGAGTTGTTTCACACATCCATTGATGTATTTACCACACCCAAAGTGCGATATATCCAACAAATTCATTATTCTTGTATTGTATACTCCCAAGATCCACTATGCAGGCTCTAACAGTGGCACGCCTGATGGACCCTCTCCCTTACTCTCCAAATAGTTTTGTGGCATCACATATGGGAATTTGACTGCATCAGCTACGTCATGATCAGATTATTTGATGGTATCTACTCCTCCCACCATCTCATCCCCGACCTTCACTCCCTTAGGGATCTTTGGCATCACGATTGCCAATTCCACTTGTGTGTGTGGTATTCCTTACACACTGCTCTCATCTCACACCTTCTTATTCCCTTGCGGGGATGACACCCCGACCTTTGGTATTCCCTGGTGCTCTGTTTCATGCTATTCTTCTATCTCTAGGCTCTGCTATGCTTAATCCGTGGCTTGTTCGCCCTGTTGTGGCCCTTTTTCCCTGGATGCGATGAATTTTGTCCTCTCTACGTCCTCCTTGGACTACCCAACCTTCTGGGATGGGTTTTGTTCTTCCTCCAGTTGCATGGTAGTAGGCTCATAGTCTAGTATGTGAATCTCATCCACATCCACGACTGTGGGCATCTCTTGCATCCTTGTTTGTGTCACCCAAGCACTACTTCTCGTTTTTCACCCTGCCCTGCTCGGTGCTCCAACTCTTGGTGCCGACATCTTGCTGAAATTAGAACTGCTGACCACAAATCTCCACTTGTTGTTATCACTTTGCACTCTCTCACACTCAACTCTCACTCTTCATTCTTCTCCTTATCAAAAAAATACAAATGACCACATTTCCCCCCTTTTCCTACTTTATAGAGGGACGACGAAATGACAACTGTTTCGCACTGGCAATTTTCACCTTTTCACTTTTTCCTGCGCGCTCCACTTTTGTGTCTGTCAACTATTTTCCAGCGTGCAGTGTCTTCAACACTAGTTTTTCTATGATGCACTTGTTAATGCTAACAATTCTATTACATCAAAACCTCTAATGTTCTCCTATCTTTTTGTCTTTTTGTTACCTTCCTTCTTTTTATGGATTTTTGTCTTTCTCTTCTAACATCTATTATATACAACATGTACAATCATACCTTCTCTCTTTATTTTCACCTTAGGTTGTTAGGTCAACTGTCTTGATACAACTTCAGTCGAATGCCATTCACCAATTCTATAAGAGTCTTCCCTAAGAGATCTTTCAGTTTCACAACACCTCCATTTGTGATGGCCTCTACCTGATAAGGCCCTAACCAATGCATCTTGGATTTCCCTGGGTGTTGTAGATACCCGCTATCATAGAGGAGAACTAGATATCATTCCTTAAATATTTTCTTCTTTATGTGCCTATCATGCCAAGCTTTGTTTTTTTCTTTATTTACTTCCCGGTGAAAGCCTGCTAAAATTCTATCTTCTTCCAGCTCCATCAACTGGTCCAATCTTTCCTACGCAACACCTCCTTCTGTCATGTTGGTGATTGTTGCAATGCGCAGACTAGGTACTAAGTAATCCAATGGAACCACTGCTTCCTTCCCATATACCCGTCTGAATGGTGTATGTCATGTAAGCTTCTTGCATGTAGTCATGTAAGCCCATAATACTGTTGATACCTTCAAACCCCAATCATCCATGTTCACATTTCAAATCTTTGTCAATGCATTCTTTAGAATCTTGTTAAAAGCTTCTACTGTACCATTTTCCTGGGGATGGTAAGGCATGCTCTTATGATGATATATCTCAAATTCTTCTGTCATAGCTCTGATTGTACTGTTAATAAAATGAGTTCCCTGATCAATCAACAAAATTCTAGGACATCCAAATATGGTCACCACATTCTCAAAGAGAAACTGTGTTGTAGTTTCTGCGATGCAATCCTTCACTAGGGCTTCTTTTGCCCATCTGGTTAAATATTTTGTTGTAGTGATGATGTATGTGGCTCTTAATCTCCTTGTTGGTGGATTAATCGGTCCAATGAAATCCACAACCCATTTATCAAAAACCTGTAAAGTTACTTGGGGCATAAGTGGCATTTCATCTCTTCTGGATGGTTTTCCCACCCTCTAACAGACATCACATGTCTAATAGTATTCCTTTTCATCCTTATGTACTATATGCCACCATAATCCTATACGCAACACCTTCTGTATTGTAGGCTTTCCTGCATAGTTCCCTCGAGATATCCCTTCATGTGCTTCTGCTAGCACCATGGAGCGTTCATGCTCCATCCCATATCTTCTCAAAATTCCATTTGCACCTAACTTGTATAAATGACCTGCAATCAACTGATAGTTTTCATTGTGCACTACCAACTATTTGTTCTATGCGATAGTAAATTTTTTGGGAGCCATTCCTGTGCTAAAAAATCCAACAATGTCAGCAAAATAATCATCAACAATCTGAACAAAAAATAAGTTAGCATCAGGAAAATTCTCCTCCAACTTCCTTGGCTCCTCTGCATTAGTAATTCTTGATAGATGATCTGGTCCTGCATTCAGCTTCCCTAGTTTTACTATGATTTCAAAATCATATTCTTGAAACAATAACAACCATCTATAGATCCTCCCCCCCAACAATGGTTTGTTAACTAGGTACTTCAAGTGGAATGATCTGTAAGCATCTTAAAATCTTGACCCAATAAATAATGTCTGAACTTCTGTAAGGCATATACCATAGCCAAACCTTCCCTTTCTATAGTATTATAGTTCTGCTTAGACTCAGATAACTTTCTACTATCAAAAGATATTGGGTGATCAATGTCTCCTTCACCTGGTTGTGCTAAAACTGCTCCAAGTGCAATGGATGAAGCGTCCACATGCACATGAAATTCTTTTGTCCAATCTGGAAAGCTCAAAATTGGTGTTGTCACCATCTTCTCTTTCAATATGTCCAAGCTCTCTTGGAATTCATCATTCCATTGAAACCTGGTGTCTTTCTTTAGTAACTTCTCCATGGGCATAATAATCTTTGCATAGCCCTTTATGAATTTCTCGTAGTACCCTGTGTGGCCCATTGTTGCTCTCAACTGACACACTAACTTTGGTGGTGGTAAATTGACAATAAAAAAATCTTTCCAGGGTCTACTATCAAGCCATGTTTGCATACAATGTGTCCGAGTAGGATGCCAAACGGTGTACTAAATATACATTTATTAATATTCAAGGAAATCTGATATTGCCTACGTCTTTCTAACATTAACCTCAAGATTTCTACATGGTCCTTCAATAAACTGAATACTGTCCCATCCAGATACACCTCTAAAAACTTATGTATAAAATCCTTGAATGAAAGTACTACTAATCTAGAAAATATTGTTGGTGCATTATTTAAACCAAATGGCATTACTATGTACTGATATGACCCCCACTCTGTTGCAAATGTGGTTTTGTACCTGTCCTTCAGAGCAATTCTGATGTGATGGTAACCTGAAAATCCATCTGTGAAGGAGTAGACTTCATGTCGTCCCACATTCTTTAACACCTCATCTGTAAATGTAGTAGGAAAATGATCATGTAGGCATGCATCATTTAAATTCCTCAGATCCACACATATCCTAATCCCTACAATCTTCTTTTCCTGGACCACCATTGGACTAATCCACTCTGATTCTTCCACAAGTTCTATGATTATTGATTCTAACATTCTTTCAATTTCCGCCTTAACCTTCTGCTTGTATATGGGGTTTAATCTGTATGGTCTCTGTCTCACTAGTCTTGTATCTGGTCTGAGGGGTATCTTCATCTCTCCAAGTTCTCCTACTACCCCTTTCATCTCTAAAAATGTGGTTGGGAATAAATCACTATACTCGCGCAGTAATTTAGTTATTTTTTCCACTGACTCAGTATCCCCGTAATCTCCAATGTTGGCTATCTTGGGGTACGCTCCAGTCCCAATATTGACCTTTTTAATCTTCATAGGTGCAATGAACTCTTTTGATTGTAACTGGGGTCCTTCTAACCCTCTTTCTCCTTCCCCTTCTACTGTTTGTATGTCACGTCGATTGTCTTCTACTTCTTCATCCTCTACAACCTTATAACAATAAACTAACTGTTCAAGTGTTTATTTTCTGTAATATCTATCTATTGTCATTGTATCTACCCTATATTCTTCCAATATCTTCTTTTTTATCCCCTGTAATGCTAGATCCACCCATGGATTCTCAATTTCAAATGCAAAGTTCCTAATAAATTTTTGTTGTACTACACTCCAACTCACAATTTCTCTGCGCAATTCCTGCTCCTTGTATCAGTTACTAGGTATTCCTTCTAATGTATGAATACAATAATGCGTCCATTCCCCTGGTGGTACCAGTCTCCAGTTAGTGACACAATCATTTATATGATGTCTTGGGTTCCCTCTTCCATCGTACTTCTATAAGGGTCTATCCTGCTGACTCCTACCAAATCTTATGCGCATCAGTCTCTTACACTGATACCCATATTGAATTACCTCCTTATGTGCACCCCACCATCATGCAGGTGTGTCTCTCAGTGCTATATCCAACACTAGTAATCTTTGAATATCCAAAAACTCTGATTCGAACTCTGTTAGGAAGTTTTATAAATTTTCTTCTTCAGTAAATGTGGGAAACTATCTTACTTCTGTCCCAATCCATCTTACTGCATGTGTAACTATGGAGCACCTCCTAATAGAGAATTCATGAAACCTTTGCTGCCAATTTTCTACTCCAGTATCCGAATCTGACATGTTGGAACTGATACTCCTCCAACCGAGTACTCCATCTGCAGTTGGATTCACATAGTCTTCTTCTCACGCAATAGTCCTGTATAGTTGGTTCACATCATCCTCTAGAATACTGCCATGCATATGTTCTACATATATTTCACAATCTGAGGGATCTAAAGGTGCTACTATGCTAAAGTTCCCATCTTCAAATATTGTCTTTCTAGTCTTCAAGTTAATTATGGCTTGACCATCAAAGACCCAATCAATTCCCAATAGTGCCAGAAATGGTATAGACTCATCCACCATATCCATTACTTCAAAATCTGTTGTGGTGCGCACACCATCTAGATCCACCATGGTATTCTTCAGTCTGCCTATGGGAATCACTCTCTGTTGGTTTTCTAGATTCAATTGGATATTGGAATACCCTAGTGTAGGTTGCCCCATTGCTTCCCAAGTCTTCTCTGGAAAAATGTTGACATATGATCCTAAGTCTAGGATAGCATTTCCCATATTAAAGTCTCCTATATTTGCATTCAATCTGAACTCTCTTCTAGTTCTTTTATTTTTATGGACCTGATTAATCTTCTTTGGTTCTATTCCTATCCCTTATTCTATGCTATATGTCTCAAGCATATTTTTAAACAAATCCATGGAATTCTTATCATTAAGTAATTTAAAGCAAGATTCCAGGAAATTCTTTAAGTTACATACTTTCTCTGTTTGCTTTGCTTTGTAAGTATGATCTAAAGATTGGGCATATAAAAAATAGGACTATCGTACCTTTACGCAGTGTTTGATGTGGAGACTTCATTTGCCTTCAGAAATTCCTTCTTTGCTTCCTTGAAAGTTTCCTTCTCCTTCTTTGCATCAAACTGTTGTTGTGGCTGAGTGTTCTTCTGAATCCAACATTGAGATTCCTTATTTTGATCCTGTGCATCTGGTCCTGTGCATCTGGTCCTGTCTTAACTCCTCCTCTAGTCACTATATTTATCTTCCTCCCATGATCCCTTATTTCTGCAGCAATCCATTGAACATTCTGGTTATTTAGGTTCCTCTTCTCCTGGATCTTTGACATTAACTTCAGGAACTCTTCTGTCACGTGATCTGTTGTGCTATACTACATACATGTTGTTGCTTGTTGAGGAAAATATCCGGCATAATGTCCTTGCTATTGACAATTATGGCAGATAATAGGCCCTCTGCCTCTGCCCATTCCTCCTATTCCTTTACCTCTGAATCCTCCTATGTTCCTCTATGGATCCATGTTTTGTGGCCAATACTGTGGTGCTTGATTATACTGCAGGAGTTGTTGAAACTGTGGCATTGCATGAATTTGTTGTGCGTTACTAAACTGTGGCACAATATGTCCTGCCATCAACTCATCCTGCATCCTGTATGCATCTGAGGTTCTTTCCTTCATTAACTCCAGAGTTATACAATTTTTGTCTTCATGTCCTACCGACTTACAAAAATTACAGAAAGTACTCTTCGATTCTGTCTTGTACTTCTGCATCATAGGGCAGTGATAGAAATCATGCCCATGTGTCTTGCATATTTCACACCATGGCCCTCCTATAGGCAATGGATTTGGAAACCCTTCTCCTAGGTACTGCACAAATGTCAGACACTCATTCTTGTGATGTCCCTCTGATCTGCATAGGGTACACCACACTGCTTCTCTTTTATCCCTACTCTTTTTCTGGTTTAATTGCACTGTCAAGTTCTTCAGGTCTTCCTTCAGCTCCTCTATAGCTGGATCTTTTTGCTTGTACTGATTCTCTTCTAACTGCATCGCTACTTGCAGTGCCTCTGTCTGGGTTCGAAATTTTTGTTGTCTCAATGGATATTTGAAGTGTGGTAGAAAAGAGTTTATAAACAACTGTCTACGTTGCATGTTAGAAATGGGATACTTCAATTTACCTTTCAATGTCTTGAATTTTTTTATCAATGTCCTATATAGATTCTCCTGGTTTTTTTCTATCCTCAGTCATCTAATTCATAAATTGATCCTTTGATTTCGGCCTCTGAAACTCAATGATTAATGCCATCTTGATCTCTGCTACTGTTATCGGTGCACTCTGTGGATTGTTTACTTCTAGACTCATATACCAATCCAATGCGTGATTTTTGAAAGTTATTGCTACTTTTGCTGCCTTGTTAGTGACTATTTTAGCTTCCCATATTCGCTCATACATGAATAGGTGCTTCTCTGGGTCTTCTGATCCTTCCCCATAAAACTATGGTAATCTTATCGTTGGATCTACACTTGCCATTGTCGAATGTGTTGTACCTTCTCTGTGCGGTACTACTATATGTGTACCATTGTTCGGACTTGAACTCCCACTTGTATTGCTACTGGTACTTCCACTTGTACCACTACCTGTAATGTTGTTGGTACTTCCACTTGTACCACTACCTGTAATGCTGCTGGTACTTCCACTTGTACCCTCACTTCTATTCTGATCTCCTAGATTCCTCTGGCTGCGAGTCACTGGTTCTTTAAACAACTCTTTCTTTGCTGATGTGTTAATCATACATGGGGTTGTATGTTCTACATTAATTCAGATTTGGATAGGGGTATCTGTTTCCTCATTAGATTCCACTCCTCTAGTCTTTCTTTCATATGTGGCGCGCAATATTTCTTCATTGTGCTCCCCAACACGAAGATCCTCTAACTCTTATTCATCACTCTCTAGGCATGTATTTACTTTGGGAAATTCTTTCAACCCCAAGAGGAAGAAAATCCCAACAAAAAATGGCCCTCAAAGAGCGGCCCCAAAAAAGAAGTTTGCAAAGAAAATAGCCACCAATCTCAACCACAAAAACTGTAGAAGTAGAACAAAAGAGAACCTGGACGAACCAGGCCAGAGCGGCAAAACCCCCCTTAAAATAGAGATCGAGAGGGACACCAAGAGAAACCTGCAACCACAGGAGTTGAAACTAGAAACTGCACGCCCTAAACAAACCTTAAAGTGCTGACCGAAGTTCAAAAAATCAACACTTCATGCCCAAAAAAGAAGGACCTCAAAGTTCTAATTCAAACCCCAAACAGAAACTCCGACCTCCACTCCAAAAAATTGACCCGAGGGGGACAGAGGGATCCCCATCCACCAAGACCACCGAGAAAAACCTAACATTGCATCAAGCCTTGAACATACTAGCTGGTATGGATTGGTGAGTTCCAACCCCAAATAAAACTTCTGGAAACACCCGCACACATTTAAAAGCTGAAGAAAGAATGACCAACAACCCTCATACAACAGAGAATGTACCAACAACATAGATCTGAGTTAACATTATAGAGTATAAAAGCACTAGATGACGCCCCCGCAGGTGCACCCACATGATTGGCATCAAACCTCAAACAAGACAGATCCGCACTAGAGACGTGCCCTCTAAGAGGATCCAAGCTGAACTCTGCGAGCAAAAGGAAACGACATCCAGAGACCGACACCCCGCAGACAAAATCTACAAGGAACAGATTTAGAGAAAAAGGAAGCTCAAAGCCATGCACTGGAAAAAAGACAAACTAGAACCGCTCCAAGGAGAGCGCTTCCTCCAAACAAATACACCGGAGCAACTGCGCTCCAAGAGGGAACCCGACCACCACCTGGAAAAAAAATCCACTCTCCAAAATGAGGTCATGCAAAGGGGGGCGCGACTACATGAGGGTGAGGGGAGAGGCTAATGTGGCCTAGACTATGGCTAGGGAAACCCTAGCCGCAACCCTCTCCTCGAGTGATCCTATCCTATGATGTCAATTACTTATTCAACTTTTAATACATTAATGACTTAATTTACCTTACTTAATTATAATCATTAATTACTCTAATTGGGGTGTAAAAAAGAGTTGAAGATGTAGCTAGATGAATTGATTAAGAAGGGGTATATACGCCTAAGTGTCTCACCTTGGGGTGCCCCAATGATTTTTTTGAAGAAAAAGGATGGAACTATGAGGTTGTGTATTGACTTCAGACAACTTAATAACATTATTGTAAAGCATAGGTACCCTTTGTCACATATTGATGATATTTTCTATCAATTGAAAGGAGTAAAGATATTCTCTAGGATTGACTTGAGTGGTTGTGCCATTTGTCTTGATAAATGCACCAACTACTTTTATGTGTCTAATGAATGGAGTGTTCATAGATTACCTGGACAAGTTTGTTATTGTCTTCTTGGATGCTATTATTATCTATTCCAAGACAGAGGAGGAACATGAACAACATTTGAGGATGGTGCTACATGTGTTGAGAGAGCATCAATTGTATGCCAAGTTAGGTAAGTGTACTTTATAACAAAGACAAATCCATTATTTGGGCCACATTGTTTTAGAGGAGGGCATAGCGATGGACCCTGAGAAGATTGAAGCAATGAAAAGTTGGCCAACGCCAAAGAATGTCTCAGAAGTGAGATCATTTACGGGATTATCTAGATGCTATATGAGATTCATTGAAGGTTTCTCCAAGGTTACACATCCAATCACTTCGCTGTAGAAGAAGGGAACAAAGTTTGAATGTACTACCAAATGTGAAGAGAGTTTCCAACATTTGAAGGAATTATTGACTAGTGCACCTATTGTAAAAATTGCAGATCCAAATGAATATTTTGTTGTGTGCACAGATGCATGCAGGGAAGGGCTTGGTGGAGTCCTTACACAAAGTGGACATGTTATATGTTATGAGACAAGGAAGCTTAAGGAACACGAAATAAATTATGCTACCCATGACTTTCTTATGTCCACTCCACTGATCTAACTCTAATTGTCGGATGTGTATCTTTCAATTGTGTTATCCACTCCTGCAATAGTGTGGGAAAATCACTAAAGAAACTCTCGTGTATTTCACTGAATACGTATCTCTCCAAATAATGTCTTGGCTAAAACCTAGAGCTTCTATTATCTTTGTGGGAAAAATCTAGTTCCTGAACTTCCAACCATCTTTCAATCTCTGCTTTCGTGGGGTTCCACCCTAAAAACATTCCCTTTCTTAAGCCCTCGCGCTATACTTCGTGATACATCCCTCCCGATTTATTCTTCTGAGTTCCAATTAGCAACAGAACCATTGTTGGCTGCTATGGGCTGACCCAGGTTCTAACTACAATATTACCAATGAACCCTTCTACCATAAGCCCTTCTAGATACTAGAAGGAAACACAACGCACAGAGTGCACTGCGCAGTATCACCCGAGATAACTTTTATGGGTGGTCGCAGGACTCAGATGTCTGCAACCATGGGATGGGATGTGTTTCTCTCTCAGAGGCATTGGATCCAGTTATTGTTAACCTTCAAAGCCTCATTAGATCTTATTCCATACCATTGTCACTACTATTCTAATAGGACATTATTAGTCATTCTAGCTGCATTTGATCATTAACAAGTATTCATCTACTGTACCATAATCTTCATATCTAAACACTAGCTATAATGTTCATGTATTTAGAGTTATTTTTCAGATTCCATTAGCTTATTCCTACTGCGCAGTGTTCATCCCTTTAACAAGCAACATATTCATCATAAAAACTTATCAAAGCAAATGCAATGATAAACACTGCATACAGTCACATAAAATATAGATATACCGTGGTTCACCCCCTGGGGCTACGCCCACAAAGATTTGTCGCTTGGGCTCTTTATTCACATTCTCTGCAAAACCCAGTGTTGTGCACCATACAATTCTTCCGCCATTACACTCGATTTCCACAGATCACTAAAGTCTCTCAACAAGACCTCCTACTCAAGTTCAAGGATCTATTACAACCTCAACAATGCACACCAATAATATCTGCTAATAAAAAAAGGACAACCCTATCATTGTCCTAATACATTATACTTATACAAAACTGGGACAAAACCCTTACAAAAACCTAACCCTAATCGGAGTAGGTTTGTCCACTTTCTCCTTGACTTAATCTTGACTAGTCCTCGATCCAACTATTGCTCCATGTTGGCGTTTGTCCACTTTCCAACTGCTTCGCAGCAGTTTGTCCACTTTGTAACTTCTTTTCTCGGCGCTTCTTTTTCCACTTTTTCCGGTGTTGCTTTTCTTCTAATTCTGATACGCTCCCATATTTTCCGGCGCTGCTTTAATTCCTTAAAAAATTCTTCGATTTTTCCCAAAATTGGCATGCGCCAACAATGATGATGATGATGATTAATGTCCACTAAGACCGAATTGGTCTATCAGACCTTAAGAGGGTAAGTGATTACGTGCGATTCTTTAGAATTTTATTTCTGTTCTCGAAAAGAATTAAGAGAAGCTTTCTAAGATTACCATAGTTTTGTTGAGTTAAGAGGTTAGGAAGGTTGGTAGTGTGACAAATATTTTGAAAATAAGATCTAATATGGGTATAGGCTGGACAATATAAGAGAAAGTGATTTTCATCTTCAACCTTCTTAGTGTCACAAAGGTGACACACTCTTTCATCTCATGGCATTTTAGGAGTTGACCAACGCCCAATTTCACTATGGAGCTCATGAGAATTTGTTCTTATATTAGCAATGCTTATTTTTTTCTTTACACTTGTCAAATTAGATAGATAATTTTGATCTTCTAGATTATGGTTGATTACATCGTTATAATACCTTAATTTTCTTTTTTTCCTCTAACTCTTTATCACACCACATTTTCTCCTTAAATTTTGATTTGATGATATTTTTAATAGTATCTTTATTTTGCAAAATGATGTCTTCCATGATTCCCCAATATTTTAGCCAAGACTGGGCATCTTTATGCCATCCTCGCTTGAGTCGATGGTGGTTACGACTCGAATTTGAAGTAATTTTAGGAATCCTCTTGTCTTCCATGTTATTTAACTTGTTCTTATACATTAGGTATCTAGTCATATTCATGCTCTAAATGGGTGAGAGGCTTGTTTCTAAGAGGAGGATGGGATAGGGCGTATTTCCTTTAATTTTGATATTATAGGTTATAAAATTCTTTTTTATTTGCTCTATCTTTCTCCAGGATTCACGAGAGATACTACATCCCCACACTTCACATCCATAATGAATAACATGTGTACCAAGAGTCTCAAAGAGGAGTTTCTTCTTATCATAATTCCAAAGATCGACTGATTTACAATTATTTTCAAGCTCATAATAAGCTTTCCATCCCCCAATAATCATTTTCTCATTGCTATAATTCTAGTTGAGTTTGTGGTGAATATCAATTCCAAGATATTTGTATGAATTCACTTACTCCAAGTTGTTGTTGTCATATATGAAGGTATCATAAGTGATCTTATTGGATTTAATAATCATGACCTTAGTCTTATCAGTATTAACAGTCATACCCATATTGGAAAAAAAATCCTTAAGGATTCTTAGTTGGTTTTCAAGATCACGGGGACACCTTGCCATAAGAACGATATCATCGACTTAAAGAAGAAGATTGATGACTATAACAGTGAGAGTAGGGCTGAGACAACTTGCTTTTTCCAAGCAATCTTCTAACTTTGTCAATGTATATGCCAAAAAGGGTAGGGGACAAGGGACGACCTTGTTTGATTCCAATATTGTAGTAAATCTCTTTCGACTAGCCCTCAGTGTTTTTAAACTTAGCAATAACGTTCTCATACATCCTTATTGCAACAACCCTTAACTCGATAGACACTTTTATCTCTTCCAACCTATTCCAAAGATTTTTCCTAGGAACCATGTCAAAAGATTTTCTAAAGTCAACAAAACAACAAAAAAGATTAGTTTTAATATTGTAGAACTCCTCTGCAATGATCCTAAATGTAACAAGATGGTCCACAGTTGAATGATATCTCCTAAACCTGACATGGCCTTTATCTCTTTTACCGTGACTTTCTAGCCAAAGGATAATCTTCTTTTCCAAAATAATTCCATAAATCTTGGCTAAAATCGAGCTAATCATAATGGTCCTATAATTAGAGGGAATGTTTCTATCCCCATTTTTAAAAATAGGAACAATGAGGCTTTGCGTTCAGGGTTTAGGGAAGCGATGCTTGACTGCTAAATTAAAGAGCTTGTGTATGTGAGGGATAAGGATAGGCTCTCCTATTAAAAAAAATTCATCTTGGTAGCCTTCAATGTCCTTAGCTTTCCCATTTGCAAGCCACTTAACCCCGAACTTTATGTCATCTAAAGTAAAAACTTCATCCTCTGTAGGGACAATAAGAATGGTGTCCATGGCATTAGGGAAATTGTAAAGACTTTTAAGGTAGGAATTCCGGTCCCTCAAGGGAATCATATTGTTTTCTTTAGTATTGTGGTTTAGAATTTGGCTCCAGAACTTCTTAGGATCCAACTTAGAAAGTTGTGAAAGCTTCTCTTGACTTTTATTGATATAATACCTTTTTTTTCCTTTTAATTAGGGATTTGTGCGTATTGATCTTATTGAGTTTTAAGAACTCATTGGAAGCATCCCTAATGGATTTACTAGCAATTTTACATTCTTTATCATACCAAGGGTTGGTCGTTCTATTATTATTATTTTTACATGACACCTCGAAAGAGAACTTGTTAATAGAAGTGGGAAGGGTAGTTGTAAAATTATGACAGAGTTCTTCAATGTTGTCCTTATAAGTTAGGAGATTTAATTTACTATTTAAATCCTTTAAGAAAAGGTCAACTTTTCTTGTGTCAAAGTGCAATTGCCTTTGATTATCATAATTCTCTTCAATGACTCTCCTATGCATGGCAATGTTTAGATTTAGGGTTAAAGGTTTATGATCAGAGTTGGGTTCATGGTCGTTTGAAAGGTCAAAAATTTCTATTTGGTTGGAAACGGGGATATCAAATATCACATAATCTACGACACTACTACCTAACCCATGAATACAAGTCATCTGGTTGGAGTTTGGCCACTTCAATACTCCATTGCAAACTATTAGGTCTTGAGAGTTGCAGAGCTTGACAACCTTAGTACCAAATAAATTCTCAATTAGTTCTTTAGATCTTCTTTTGTAGCTATTAGATAAAACAATGTCCTCATCTAGCCATAAAGGATTATGGTTGGAATCATTACTTAAAAGAGTAGCTTGTTTAGTTGCAGTCCTAGCATTAAAGTCTCCTAGTAGGAGGATATTACCTTCATTTTTCAAACTATAAATATCTTGTTCTAAATTATTATAGGGACAATTGCTATCTAGATTGTTTTTCTTATAAAAAGTATAATTAATAGGTGCAAAATAACAAATTGCTATATACATCTTCTTAGCATTGGTGTCTGAAATTTCTATCCAAATGTACTGATTGAGAGGGTTGATCTTACGAATTTGAATGTGAGGAGAAATGCTCTTTCTAATATAACAATCTATGCCTCCTATCCCTCTATGGCGGGAATTTTTGTTCCATGCTGAAATCTCCCAAATTCAGGGGATCTGGATATCTACTGTAGAACTAGTGCTTTGACTCTCAGCTCTGATACTCTGGGGTTTCTGGATGCATTTTAATTAATTGTTTAACATGCTTGGTGATTTTCACATGTGTGTGTGTGTCATACAATTAAGTTTTGGACATATACATGAAGCATGCGAATTAATGAACCAACACAATCTCAATAACATGTATTATATGGAAAAAGCAGGAAATACAACTGGAATGCGAAAAAAAGAGAAATAATCATCAGTTAGATCTCACGGATCAGAATACAATGTGATAAATACAAAATACCCGTGAACAAAAGATATGGATATAGCTGCACAAGCACAGATAGATTGCCAAAATGCAGTTCTAGAAACTCACGACAACTACAACAAATGCTAGAAAACTCGCCCAGGTGGATCTACTCGATAGATTCGTCTGGAAACTATCCCAAATAGAGCGCCCTGGTCCCTAGGCACCTCATGATAATTGTCATACTGAAGATCCGACCCCTGAATCTCTGGATGTCATCCCTTGGGGGGTTGCACACATCCTAGGTTCTGTGAGTGTGCCCAAATGATTCCAACGACGAAATCCAATGATATTTGTCTCAAAATGTGCACCATGGCCTCCTCTATAATGGGTTATAAGGGTTTCCTTTGATTTGATCCGAAAAGCCTCCTAGAATCCCAAACATACCTCCTCAAGAGCTGCACACTTTCTATCTAGATGAGGTGCCTTGGTATATTCCACCGTAAGAATCTGATGACTGTTGGCTCAAAAGAAGTGCCATGGATGATCCTCAACTGGGTCAGAATGAATCATTGAGATAATCCCTGGTCTCGTGCAACTATACAAAACCCTTACTAACCCTTGCGCCCTCATTGGATGAGCTGTGAAATCACTGCAATAGATCTGAATACTCCTGAACTAGCACAGTGAAATACCTGGATGGTATCTCTGATAAGATAGGGTGTGTCTTCCAACACCAAAACCAATCTAGGTGGTGGTTTCCTCCATAAATCCACAAAACAACAAAGAGGTCGATTTCCTCCTCTAGAACTCTTCTCAACATCAAATCATAACATAATGAGGAATTAGGTCGAATTCTTCCTTTTATACCTTTCCCTTCTAATTCTCTGTTGACATCACTTAAGTTAGGTACTTTTCCTCCTAAGGTGAGTGATTAACTGATTAAGTCTCCTCCTCAACACCTTTTTCTTCTATTTCTCCGTTGACTATATCTGAAGTGACTTTTCCTATTCTTTTTGGCTTAATTCATCGTTTAACCACTTATTCACCCTTATTTCTCCTCTTGTTCCCTGTTTATGATTGACTATAGTCTACAAGAACAAATAGACTACTAATTCACTCCCTACTGGCCTACTCTTGGGAATGTGACATCACAGTCCTCCCTTCCCGAGATTGCTTGTCCTCAAGAAACATCAATCCTGGGTGCTGCAATATATGATCTCCCTCCCATGTTACATCCTCCACTGGAAGTCCTCTCCATCTATCCAAGTACTCCCTAATGACCCTACTCCTCAATCTGTGCTCTCTATGCTCGAGCACCTCCTTCGGTACTAGCTCCAACTGACTCTCCTCATCTAAGGGTGGCAACTCCTCTGAATCATGGGGTCATGAGAAGCACTTCTTCATAGACTGGCAGGAAGAAGGCTCTGATACCACTGAAATATCCCAAATCCGAGGGATCTGGATATCTACTTTTGAACTAGTGCTCTGACTCTTAGATTTGACACTCTGGGGGTTTTGGATGCGTTTTAATTAATTTTTTAACATGCTTGGTGATTTTCGCATGTGTGTGTCATAGAATTAAGTTTTGGACATATACATGAAGCATGCAAAGTAATGAACCAACACAATCTCAATAGCATGCATTATATGGAAAAAGCAGGAAATACAATTGGAATGCGGAAAACAGAGAAATAATCGTCAGTTAGATCTCATGGATCGTCACTGGAATACAATGTGATACATACAAAATACCCATGAACAAAATACATGGATAGATCTGCACAAGCACGAATAGATTTCCAAAATGTAGTTCTAGAAACTCACGACAACTGCTGCAAATGCTGGAAAACTCACTCTGGTGGCTATACTCGACAAACTCACCTAGAAACTATCCCAAATTGAGCGCCCTGGTCCCTAAACACTTCCTGATAACTGTCGAACTGAATATATGACCCCTGAAACTTTGGATGTCATCCCCTGTGGGGTTGTGCACCTCTCAGGCTCTGTGAGTGCGCCCTAGTGATTCCACCAACAGAATCCAATGATATATGTCTTGAAATTTTCACCCTGGCCTCCTCTATAATGGGTCAGAAGGGTTTTCTCTAATATGATCCAGAAAGCCTCCTGGAACCCCAAACGTCCCTCCTAAAGAGCTGCGCATTTTCTTGCTGGCTGATGCGCCCTAGTAGATTCCACCGTTAGAATTTGATGACTAGTGGATCAAAAGAAGTGCCCTGAATGATCCTCAACTGGGTCAGAAGGAATCAGTGAGATAAGCTCTGGTCTCGTGCAACTACACAAAACCCTCTCTAACCCTTGTTCCCTCACTGGCTGAGCTGCACAATCACTGCAATAGATCTGATTACTCCTGAATTGGAACGGTGAAATACCTGGATGGTATCTCCGATAGAATAGGGTGTGTCTTCTAACACCGAAACCAATCTAGGTGGTGGTTTCCTCTAGAAATCCACAGAACAACAAAGAGGTTGATTTCCTTCTCTGGAACTCTTCTCAACATCAAATCATAACATAATGAGGAATTGGGTCGAATTTCTGCTTTTATACCTTTCCCTTTTAATTCTCTGTTGACATCACTTGAGCTAGGCATTTTTCCTCCTTAGGTGAGTGATTAATTAATTAAGTCTCCCCCTCAACACCATTTTCTGCTATTTCTCCGTTGACTTTAGCTTAAGTGACTTTTCCTATGCTTTTTGGCTTAATTCATGGTTTAGCCACTCATTCACCTTGATTTCTCCTCTTGTTCCCTATTTGTGCCTGACTATATTCTACGAGAACAAATAGACTACTAAGTCAGTCCCTACTAGCCTACTCTTGGGAATGAGACATCACACATGCCGACCACAAGACAAATCCTTCTATGTTAGGGACCTTAGACTCCTCATGCTCCCAAGTTTCAACTAGACAAATAATATCAATATCACTCAGGATCCAACTTATCATAGGAGCTTTGCACCATGGAAAGCCACTACAGTTCCAAAAAAGGATCCCGAGTGTCCCAAATTCCTATTTATTATTATCCTTTTGGTCTCTATCCCTAACAATAGCTTTTAGATTTCTAATTATTGCCCATTTTCCTTCTTTCCTGGCTTCTTTTACCTTTTGAACTTCCTTCTTTAATTCAGCTTGGTCTTCGGGAATGTGGTCTTCATTTATAAATATTCTTTACCCTTTTAAGCTCGAAGATTTACTGAGTATGCTATATTTATGGTCATTACAACTTACTTTGACACAGATCAACCTATCCTTGTGATTTATTATTTTTCCTAGCCTCTTTGCTTCTATGAGGTAAGTTGTATCAATTTGTGATTTATTATTTAATTCTTCTTTTACTATTGCTAGCGTATCCTCTTCTTGTTGTTCTTGTATACCAAAAATTATGAGGTTCAAGGCTCTTTTATTACGCTCATGGTCCAGTTCGATTAGGTTATTCATTTCCTCTTTGATGGGTTTGATATCCAATTTGTTTTCCAAATTACTGAGGGTCAAATTGTTGGTTGGTTTTTCTTCTAGCTCTTTAATCCTATCTCTCAAGTTGCGGTTTTCTTCAACCTCTCCTTCTTGGGTTGATTATTTATGATTTTCCATTTCTTGAATCTTATCCTTCATTGTCTGCAACTCACTCTTGAACCCTAAGAATATATCCTCTATTTGAGTTTGAATGGTATCTTTGAAGAGTCTAATTTTTTTATCATCATTTCCTCTAGGTCTGTTTGGAGTTTTAGATCCATGTTAACTCTCTAGCTCTAAATATGACAAACATTTATTATTATCATTAAAAACTATGTATAATAAATAATTAAAAATTATATAAATATGTAAAAGAAGGAATTAGATATTCTAACAACTTTTATATATAATATAATATAATATATTGTAATTCATTAGTTATAATAAGTTATTGCATCCAACGAGTATGAGAGGGATGTCCATATAACTTAAGGCATTAAAATAATAATAATAAAAAATTCATATATATATATATATGTTAACCCGACATCTATCAAGTGTCGAGGGATCAAATTTCTCTTGAGGTGAAAAACGTTTTTAGAGTGCAAAATTTAAGGAAAGTTAAATTTTTTTTACCTGGAGAGATTTGATCCGTCTCGATGCTTGATAGGTCTAGGGTTAGGGCATTCACACTACCCTCTTCTTTGGCCAAAATTAGCTCAAAATCTTATAGGAATTATGTCGGAAGTCAAAGTTCCACCGCTATGATAGGAACTTTGTCCACTGAACTTTCTTTATGGCGTTTTGATCAATTTTAAAATGATCTAGATCATTGATTTTTCAAAAACAAATATCAGAATGTGTGAAACTTCGATTCATCAAAAAATGGGGTTTGTTGAAAATGAGGTGATTTGAGTGCCCCATAGCCAACACCACAACTAAGAAATTATAATATATAATATACTATATTATACAATGACCAACAAGTTACCAATATGTGATATATGCTATCTAATAATTATCAATTATATTATATATAATAATGGATTATGTATTATATAAAACATTTATAAGAAGTATATATGATTATTATTATTATTATATTATTATTATTTTATTTTTTAAGTTTTAAATTTATTATTAAGTATATTAAAAAAAATAATATATTTAATCATTTATAAATTATTTTAAATGAAATATAATATAAATTTACATATTTTGGTGCCACATTTCTTTCTGCATAAAAATCTAAAACTTTTATTATTATTTTCACTCTTACCTCTAAATTTTATAATAAACTAACTTCCTTGGTAACTATCTTTTTTTTGGTAAGTTATTCTACTCACATATATTAATCTTGTATAAAAAAAATTACATTGAGGTCTTTTTGAGAACTATAAAAAAAGGAATCAGATGTCAGGCACCTTTATAGAGGCTTCACTAGATGGACTAAATCAAGCATACAAAGTTTTTGAAACTGCAACAGGACAACACCATAAGTGCATCAAATAAACATACAAATCAGAACATATAAACAACTATAGAGATAGCAAGATTAAGAAAAACCAGAATTAAGGTGAACTGGGTTCAGAGGGGCATGGATAAGTAGAGATCTTAGACCCTTTTCCTTTGCCTGAAAGCTTCTAGCGGAGTCATCCTCAATGACTATCAAATTGGAGCTAGTTCTATTTGAATCATAAGTTCTTGCAATCTCCACGATTCCTTCCTTTACCTTTGAATCCTAGTCAATTACGTTGAAACTCATACCAAAGATAACTCTACATAGCATAGTGAACTTGGCTTCCAATATTCAAAATATGTCTCGAGTTTCTAGTTCCTAATGCCCCTAATTTTCTAATGTGGTGGCAACCAAAGACTTACCCATCCAATAAAATTCCATGGCCTTGAACATTTTAGTATCTCGAGACCTAGAAAATCCAAAGTCCGAGACCAGTCCCAAAATTCAACTCTAATTTGTTTCCTAGGAGTCTGATCATGTCTCTGTCTAAAAGAATCCCCCAATCCACCAATTGCTTGTTGGATGTGCTACGATGTGTTCTTGTTGTATCATTGTTGGGCCTGGAAAGCTGCCCTTTCTATGCCAGTACCCTGAAATCCAAGCATGGCCTACATGTTGGTTGAAGCTTTGGCCTTCCTTTTTTGCATTGCACCACATCGACTCGACTCGGTGGTATTAGCCTTAGATGTATCCACCATCCCTGCTATCCAAGTCCAAAGCAATAAGAATAAAGTTATGTCCCACCACAAATCTTGAAGGATCCACACCTTGCAAGCTTGAGACGCTACAAGCAACCACCACCAAGCCTCCACCAAGTAAAACAAATTGCCAACCAGAATAGAAGCCTTTAGAAGGTGTGATAGAGGAGGGAACAAGTGGCCTTCTGCACTTCAAATTCCACCAACTAATGCATGAAAGGCCATGGAGACCCTTTAATTTCAAACACCCTATAGATTCCAAGACTCTTAGCCTTTAACAGAAGAGGGAAAATCAAGAGCACGGGTAAAACAATGAGCATGAGCCATATTATGCTATAGCTCGCACAAACAAAAATCCTATAAKTGATAAGTAGGACTAGAGAGATAGGGGTAGAAGGAATCCCATTTGGCTAGCCAGATCGAATGTCAGGGGTCTTAAGAGCTGAAAGGCTAGGGTATGCTGGTGACAAGTTGAATCATCACCTATTAAAATGGATCTCACCACCCATATTCATCATTTTCTCCATTCTCTTATGCTCAGACACACTCCACCCATGCCAATTGTCAATTCCAGTGGCATCATTTTGGAATACCCCTGAGCCTCACTCGTTCAGGACCAAGGCATTTATAACCTCACATTGAATAGCCATTGAACTCCCATGAATTTCCATAATGCCATAGTACGTTCTTAGCACTCACCAAGGGAATGTTCTAAGTGGGAGACAAAGATCAAGCCTCTACCCTCCATGTGGTCGAGGCATCACTGGCTACTATTATCACTCAATTCAGGGGAAATTACTTGACAATTATCATTAATGAGACAATATAGATTAACCTTCACTAGATAACACCTCTAACTTAGTGTGACATGGCATATGCTTTTAATATTTTACTATTTTCCTTACAAGGCCCATTTTAGAACCGAATTTAATCTAATTGATAGGTCCAAAAATCAGAACAGTTAGATTACTTCATTAAGAATATGACTTGGAATATGGTAGAAAACTAAAAATAAAAATAAAAACATTGATGGTATCATAAGTGAGATCAATGTTTTTTTTTTTTGAGGGAAAAAATTCTTATATTATCACTAAAAAAGTGAAATACATGTTCTCGTCCAGTATAAGAAACTTTACGGACCTGTAACTTAGCTTCTTGTACAAAAATTTTAGACACCCCTTAGAGGGGTCTAGCCCACTATCTAATACATGTCATTACAACTTCTATACAACATTGCGACAATTACAACATTCCCTTTTTTTCAACAAAAACAAAAACAAAATATTGTTAGTGCCCCGATTTAAACTAAAAACAAAATTCCATATCTTCTATTTCTTCTCCTTCGAGAAATTCATAGTATCCAAAGGCTCCCAATGGTAGGCTCAGAGCTTCTTTGGATAATTCATCTGCCTTTGTGTTTAGTTCTTGAAGAATGTGTGAAAAAGAAAGCCATTCAAAGGACTAGAATGCTACCTTGATGTCTCTCAAGATAGTGGATAGGCGAATGTCTTGGGATGAATTTTACCTCTTGCTCAATATATCACTAGCTTTAAATCCCCCATCACTTGTAACTTCTTGACATCCTTTTTTTTGGTTGTCTCGAGGAAGGTCCATAGGGCTAAAATTTTTTCCCTATTGTTTGTCCCTAAACCTAGAGCATATATTATGTGAATATAATGATTATGATTGATGAAAAACACCACCCCCAATCCACACATAGGTGGGTTCCCTTGGTTGGCACCGTTAAAATATCCCCATGATGTCTGATAGTCTATGTCCGATAGAATCGAGATCCACGGTCTTTTCTCTTTCGACTTTTCTTTGAATTCTTTAGATTGACTGATGGTGAGGGATGCTAACACCTCCGGGTGCATCAATTTATCTTTAAAGATGATTGTATTTTGGGCCCACCATAGATTAATGATAAGGATGCTTGGGAGTCCTGCATACAGTCTCACAGATCTATCCTGGAACCAGTATTTGACACACTCTTCCAGGTTTTTTTTTTTTAGTCTGGCTTGGCCTGAACATTTTCTTTGACTAGCTTGAACACCTAGGCTACATAAGGATAGAGGATGAATAAATGAGACAAAGATTTAGAATTAGCTTTGCACAAAGAACATCAGTTGGGTCCACACCAACCCTGTTTGATTCCATTTTCCCACGTAAGTCATTTTTCATTAAGGGCTAACTAAAGCGTGATTTTGCATCTTGGTGGGGTGTTGAGTTTCCATAGCAATCTTGACCACCATTTTTTTGTGTCGTTAAAGTTTTGTTCAAACCAAGCATTGTAGCCTAATTTCACCATGAAAGATTTTTTCTTTGGATTTTTCAACCACACTAGAGAATACTTTGTCTCTTCTTCTATCGAGATATAGTTTTCACATAATTTACTAATGTAAGAGTTCCATTCCTCTGCTAGATACTCCAAAAGGTTTAAGGAGACCGCTGAGATCCATCCATTTCGGCCTCTTGGCTGGGGGGTTCCAACCTTTGCATTGTTTAGACTTATTATTGAATTCTCTCTTAAAAATTGGATTAGGGAAGTAGAGAGGGCATAACTATTACCAGCTCCCAACCAGGGGTCCTTCATGATTTGAATACTTTTTCCATTTCCTACCTTCCAAACTATCCAATTACCCACCAATAGGAAGGCATTTACTAGTGCTTTCCACACTATGTGTTAGGGAGACAACCTCACTAACCTCTCATGTAGATAGAATAATATATTTCCATGTAATAAATGTCGACATTAGTTAATAAGGCCTATTTAATAAATTGGAATAAGTCAATGTAAGAAGACCTAATAAAAGTTTTCGCTTCTAGAAGGATCTTCCTCTAGAATTATCTTTAGAAGATATAATTAGTATAAGTAAAAGTAGGAGTCATGAGAAGTTTTGTCTTGAGAATTATTGTAATAGAGCGTTGCTCTGCTGGAGGTTGCCCCCTCAAAGAGGCAAGTGAACATTGTTTCCTATCAATAAAGATATTATTTTGGTGTTGTGGTTTCATCTATTGTGTTGTTCCGCTATTATTCTCTGTAATATTTATGTTTTAATCTCTTATAATAGATCTGGTACCTTACAAGTGGTATCAGAGCACTTTCCTTGAAACAATTGTGGGCTATTTTTTTCAACGCATAAATGCACGGTCGGGGAAGCATACACGTAGGAACTGGAAGTGGTACTTAAGCGCACAATGTTGGCCACACTTGTAATGCCTGTTGGTACCCCTTCGAGTGGTAGCACATCAAACATCACCTGTATATGGATTGGCCTAGATATCCTGAAGCCCTCCATAGATAAATCGATTGACTGCCTGAATGCTATAGTGCCATCGAGAACAACACTCGGGAAGATACTCTCTAGTACCTGGGTAGTACGTCTAAGGGCACTATCTAGCCTCCTTAGTTGGTGCCCTGAGATATTGGGTTGAGTACTACTGTTGGACCCCGCACATATATCAAAGAGATATAGAACATGGAAAACCCTTGTCTGTAGAAACCATGAATACCATAACCCTTGGGATGGAAACATAAACGCTTATTTGAGACCTAGCCCATCTGAATCCTCTTTTCATCCCGATCACAGTAATACCTATCAATTTTTAGCCTTTTTCCCCCGTGGTTCCGACCCCCTTTCCGACACCCCTAGTTGGGACTTATTCCATTGGACTCCTCTTTTCTTCCTGATCACAGTGATACCTATCATTTCTTAGCCTTGTTTTTTCTTGGACCCATTCTTCCTTTTCACCCATTTTTCTTTCCCACCTCTTCCTATGTTTTCCACTCACCATGGCCACCACTCACAACCAAGACCTTGAAAACCCCATAGCTATCCACATTGAGTCCAAAACAGACCACCTGAAAGAGGAATTGAAGAAGTGCATCTATTTCCACCTTGCCAGCCAGCCTGAATCCCACGTTGAGTCTCAAATTGACTCATTTGCTGCCAAGGTCCTGGAAAAACTACCCATTTCTGGAATCCATTCCTCATCTGATCAAACTTCTAATCTCTAAGTTACCACTTCCTCCAATTCCCAACAATTTTAGTCCAACGGTTTTCATCGTGATCTGCGTCTTTCATGATTGGAGGTGAACAAATTTGATGGCTCGAATCCCCCTGGTTGGGTCACTCAAATGGAACATTACTTCTCCTTGCATGGCATCACTAATGACTTGGCCAAAATTCATTACAGTGTCCTCTATTTGGACCCTAAACATTGGCAATGGTGGCAATGGTGTCGCAAATCATGCCAAGGATATGTGGCTTGGACCCGGGTTTTGGTTGAACTTTATGATTGCTTTGACACTGATACACACTCCCTGGGTCGTCTGAACAAATTGAAACAATTAGGTACAATGGAAGAGTTTATTGCTGCATTTGAGAAATTAGCTTTCAGAACAGAGGGCATGCCTGATACTTTTTTTCGAGAATTCTTTGTCAGTGGCCTTGAGGATGACATCCGAGCCCAAGTCCTCATGACTCGCCCCTAGACTTGGTTGGAAGCTAATCAACGTGCCAGGGAATCTCAACAAGTTGTTTTTTCCCAACACTGCAAACCTTATTTCCCTATGCTCCCTCACCCTTCCACTCCCGCTCAAGATCCAAAAATTAACCCGGTAGAAATGGATGAACTCCAACTCAAAGGTCTTTGCTATAATTGTGATGAAAAACATTTTCTGGGGCACAAGTGTAAGGAGCATAAGTTATTCATGGAAATCTATGAGGATGTTGTTGAAGAAGAAATCGAGGCTTCTCATGCAACTAAGCTACATGAGCCAAATCCTATCACTCCACCACCCGATCCACTAGAAATTGAACCAGTCATTTCCTTGAATGCACTCACTAGCTTCTCTGCTCCCCAAACCCTAAAGCTGATTGGTTACCTTAAAAACCAGAATGTCATCATCCTAATTTACAATCGTAGTACTCATAATTTCATTCATCGACGCATTGCTCAAGAAACCCATTGCTATATCCATGCAATCAACAATTTTCAAATCATGATTTCCAATGGAGGTTCCATGAAATGTGGGGGGCATTTTGAAAATGTGCATCTCCAATTTGGCCAATACAACCTAAAATCTCATATGTTCACTATTGACATGGGTGGTTGTGACATTGTGTTAGGTGTGGAATGGTTACACACTCTCGGTCCCATCCTCATGGATTTTAAGGAATTCACCATGCAGTTTCAACAAGAAGACCAACAATATAATTTACAAGGCATCATAATAGGCTCCCTTGATATCATCAGTTCCCATCAAATGGAAAAGCTCCTAAAAAAGGGCCATTCTGGCATTATTTCTCAACTCAATTCCAGCCAAGCAGTTGAGACACCATCTGTGCATCCTCACCTTCAATCTATACTTTCCAAACACCACACTATTTTTTCCACTCCCCATGGCCTTCCCCCTTCCTATGGTGTTCATGATCATTCCATTCCTCTAGTTCCGAGAAGTCTTCCTCCCAATGTTTTCTTGTATGTCCATCCCTTTTCCCAGAAGAATGAAATTGAGAATTTTTTTCAAGAATTGCTCGACACGGGTGTCATCTGCCATAGTACCAACCCCTATTATTCTCGTGTGGTCATGGTCCTAAAAAAGGAAGGCATGTGGCGCATGTGTCATGACTTTCGTTCTCTCAACAAACTCACCATCAAAGACAAATTTCACATTCATGTCATTGATGATCTATTGGATGAATTGAGTGGTGCTCACTACTTTACTAAACTTGATCTTCGTTCTGGTTACCACCAGATACGTATGAAACAAGTTGACATTCTCAAGACGACCTTTCACACTCATGAAGGCCACTATGAGTTCTTGGTCATTCCCTTTGGCATGTGTAATGCCTTTTGGTCTATGTAATACCCCCTCCACTTTCCAAAGTCTCATGAATCATGTCTTCCATCCTTTTCTCCATCATTTTGTCTTAGTTTTCTTTGATGATATTCACATCTATAGTAAAACATGGATAACCCATCTTTCCCATGTGGATCAAGTTCTCCATCTCCTTTCTTAGCAGCAAATTTTCCTCAAACAATCTAAATGTGCCTTTGGAGCGTTAAAAGTGGAGTATTTGGGTCATATTGTTGTCAAGGATGGTGTCAGGGTGGGTCCTAAGAAAATTGAAGCTATGCAGGACTGGCCTCGCCCCAAAACTCTCAAGAGTTTGCATGGTTTTATCGGTTTAACGAGCTAGTGGTATTAGAGACTGCTGGTCTTGATCGTTTTTTTTTCAGTGCATGTCCCCAACAAGGTCCGAGTATAGCAAGTTGGGTCTCGAGCTTGTCTCTCATGAAGGCAATCGCTCTTGCATGCCCAAGAAACCCTCCATGTCGAAAGAAAATAAAAACGATGGAGCAGACGATTCTATCAATCTGTTGCTTGAGCAAGCTCTCACGTGATAGATGGATGAGAATTTTTCCCACATCCTTCAACGCCTGTCGATAGCAACTGACACATCTTCATTAAACAACCACTTTGGAAGCACCTCTCCTTTCAAGGTACATGTTAATTTTGATATTACCGTATTTGAAGGTCAGATAGATGCGGATGCCCTAGACAAATGGCTAAATATGCTAGAAGGTTATTTCTCTGTTCACCATTTTTTCGATAGGGAAAAGATCACCTTCTCACTCCCTAAATCTCTCCCCAATGTCAATCATTGGTGGGAAACTTACTGGGAGCAAAGTTCCATAGAAGATTCTAGAATATATGGGGCAGATCCCACTTGGGATTTTTTTGTGGACGTAGTAAAGGAGCAATATTACCTCGTTGGAAACTATGAGGAGCAATATATGAGATGGACCACACTGCGACAAGAGAGGGGCCAAGAAGTTCTAGAGTTCACCAATACCTTCCATACCTTGCGCACCAAGTTGGGTATCAAAGATTCCGAATGACATTTGGTTCTGAAATACCGTGGGGCTCTACACAGATACATCCAAACTAAAATGGATTTTCTGGACATCTCATCACTCGGTGCTGCTTATCGATATACTGTTAAAATCGAGCAGAAATTTAAGCACCAGAAAAAACGGGAGTTTGGGTCTGCAAATCCATAACAACCAAAGTATGATAAAGACGACCCTAACAAACAACTTCCTGAAAACCAGTCTAAGCCACAATAAAAGAAGGGTCACAAGAAGACGAAGAAGGACACTGGAAAATGGTGCAATTTCCAAAAAATCCCCTGGCACAACATCGATGAATGTCGCTCAAAACAATCATTGGTGGTTGAGATCAAAGACAAGGAGCCAAACCTTGATTCAGAATCTGATTATGAAAATACCGGTAAAAGACAGATCATCGACGCAGACCCCGCTGCTATTTTCACGACCGCAACAATTCAACTAGAAGAACCGACATATCCTAAAGAGGGGGAGCACATTTTTCATTCATAGATGTGGGTGAAGGGGACCCCGCTGCATTTTATTATTGATAGTGGTAGCCAGAAGAACCTTATCTCAGCATAGGTGGTTAAACAGTTGGGATTGTTGACAACACCACACCCGCAACCATACAACATCGGGTGGCTTCTCCAGGGACAAGATCTCCATTGCAACCAGCAGTGTCGATTGTCATACGACATCTAACCCTTCAAGGATGAGTTATAATGTGATTTTTCCCCACTAGATGTCTGTGATTTTCTCTTGGGCCAACCATATATGTGGAAGCACCATGCTATCTATGAGTCTTGACCCCGTAGTGTCATTGTTACTTTGGGGGGTCATCTCTATAGGATACTAGAGGTAATTCCGACTACTGTCCCACTAAACAGTGCTGCAAAGTAGTATCTCATACTACAAAATTTATCTTTTTCACAATCTGTTCAAAAGGTGAACAAAAGGATACTGCAACCATTACAGCCTTGGCCCAAGCACCTTCTATCATACATAAGCAAGTCGAAGAGATTGCAACAAAGCAAAAAAATTCCTTCTGCACACAGTCATCTCAGGTAGCCCGACTAGTTGAATATATTCAAACCCCCCAGCAACAAGTTTGTGACAACCTTCCACAAACCGAGCAGCGCGACGTCTCCAACAAGGCAAGCAACTCACCAAGATTCATATTTAGCAAATGCTTCCCTCTCTCCCCCGGGAACTCAACGCAATGGAGACCATTTCTTCCTAAGGAGGGAGGATTGATCCAAGTGGATATTGATGGCCACCCACTTATTCTACGGGCTCGAAAAATAATTTTCCATCTTGGCAGTTTTTCGGTAGTTTTTCAGGTTGCAAACTTCCGGGGCCGTTTTGAGGCCCTAAGCGACGTTTTTTGGGGATTTTGGGACCGAGTGACAGCCCAAGTTAGTGACTTGGGCCAATCGAAAGTCATTCTTCTTGGTAAGACCTTTCTAACGTTGTATTGAGTGCCCCAAACAGAGATTGTATGCAAAAGTTATGCCCCCGGGAAGTTGACGTATCAACTACCCCCATCGGGGCCCACAAACCTTTTGGCTTTTCCTCTTCCAGGGTTAGGGTTTTGGATTTTACTTATGTTAAAAAGGCCTTTGGAGCCACATTGTAAAATTATCTTCTTGCGAATGCAAGTAGCCATCACATCTCTTCTTAGAGATAAGCTGCCACCATTCTAGCGAGTCTTTCACTCTGTATTTTTACAGTTCTGTACATTTCCCACATTAATAGAAATTGTGTATTACTATATCTCTGTGTTTATTGTTGCATATCTGATACATTTCTATTATATCATTGGATATCTAATATATCTCTGTACATTTCTTTATTATATCTCCGCTCTCATTTCGTGTCGAAAATAATCCAGATCAACTATTATCGCAAATTTGTTAAGAACTATGCAAAACTGCAGCTCTTCTCAATGGTCTTCTTAAAAAGAATGCTTTCAATTGGAATCCTACAGCTAATCATGCATTCCATGCTTTGAAAGAGGCTATGTGCACAACTCTTGTCTTGGCCCTTCCCGACTTCAAAAATACTTTTGTCCTGGAATGTGATGCATCTAGGAAAGGAATTGGTGCAGTTCTCATGCAAGAAGGATGACTGATGGGTTTCACCAACAAAAAAATTTTGGAGCCCCATTTAGGCCAATCAATCTATGAAAAGGAAATGTTGTCTATTATTCGTGTCGTGGATCTATGACGTCCTTATCTATTGGGCCAACGCTTCCAAATTAAAACCGATCATCAGAGCCTCAAGCAGTTTCTAGAACAATGCATTTCCTCCCTAGAGAAAAAAACATGGGTCACCAAGCTATTTGGATATGATTATGAAACAATTTACAAGAAGGGAAAGAAAATGTGGTTGTTTATGCTCTTTCCTGGAAGCATGAAGATGAAGGATCCCTTTTCTCTCTCTCCTTCATTGTATCGGATTGGCTCGAAGCTGCTCACTAGGAATGGCTGCAAGACCCTAAATTTTTTGGCCTTATCCAAAAGTTGCAAGCTAATTCTCCAGTTTCTTCAGGGTAATCTTGGCATAATAATGAGATTTTATACAAAGTCCGTATGTATCTCAGCAAATGGTCACAACTTAAATCTTAGGTGATTTCAAAGCTTCATGCTTCCCCCACAAAAGGGCATTCAGTATCACCAAAACCTATGAAAGGGTCAAACACTCTTTTTTTCTGGGATGGTATGAAACAAGATGTCCACACCTTTGTGTTTGAAGGTGATAACTGTCGAAGGAATAAGGGAGAAACACTCAAGACCTTGGGATCAGTCCAACCACTCCTAATTTTGTCGACTATTTGACAGGATATTTCTATGGAGTTCATTGTTGGTTTACCTAAATCGAGCAATAAATCAATCATCATGGTGGTAGTTGATCATATTTCCAAATATGTTCATTTCTGTGCTCTCCAACACCCATTCATAGCCTCCATAGTGGCTCAAAGTTTCATAGATAATATCTTCAAGATTCATGGCATTCCTCATTCTATTGTCTCTAACCGAGATCCCACTTTACTAGCAATTTTTGGCAAGAATTGTTCCATATCCAGGGCACCTAATTGCATCTCAACATTACCTATCATCCCCAGACTAATCGCCAAAATGAAGTTGTCAACAAGTGTTTGGAAACATATTTGAGGTGTTTGCCAAAATGAAGTTGTCAACAAGTGTTTGGAAACATATTTGAGGTGTTTTGCATCTGAATGACAGAATCAATGGACTTAGTGGTTACCCCTCATTGATTGGTGGTATAACACATCTTACCATAAAGCTACTCACATGACTGCTATTGAAGTAGTCTATGGAAAAAATCCACCATCTGTTCTCTCCTACATGCCAGTTGTATTGAAGGTTCAAGAGGTTGACAACAATCTTGGAGTTCATGAAGCCATTCTTCATACCCTCAAAACAAATTTGGCCATGGCTCAGAATCACATGAAGCAACAAGAAGATCAAGGTCGTTTTGAACGACAATTTATTGGAGGGGACCAAGTGTTTCTTCGTCTACAACCCTATAAGCAGACTTCAATAAAAAATATCACTATCCGAAGGTTGCTCCCAAATTTTATGGTCCTTATACAATTCTCAAGCGAGAGGGGAAGGTGGCTTACTAGTTAGCTTTTCCCAATCATTCAAGCTCCATCATATTTTCATGTCTCATGCTTAAAGACATTATTGGTACTAAGTGCCACACTCAAACCGATCTCCCTGAGTTGGATGAAAAAGGTTCCATTTGGTTGCAGCCACAAGCAGTGTTGGACCAATGCGAGCATCATCTCCGTCAATGCACAATTAAGGAAGTATTAGTGCAGTGGAAAGATATAACTCATGAAGATTCCACTTGGGAGTCGGCTAGCATTCTTCAACAATTTTCTCATCTCAAGCCTTGAGGACAAGGATCTTTTTCAAGGGGGAGGGCATGTTAGGGACCTAACCTCCCTAACCCCTCACATAGATAGAATAATAAATTTCCATGTAACAAAGGCCAATAATAGTTAATAAGACCTATTTAATAAATTGGAATAAGTCAATGTAAGAAGACCTAATAGAAGCTTTTGTTTCTAGAAGTACCTTCCTCTAGAGCGATCTTTAGAATATAGAATTAGTATAAATAAGAGTATGAGTCATGAGAAGTTTTGTCTTGAGAATTATTGTAATAGAGTGCTGCTCTATTGGAGGTTGTCCCCTGAAAGAGGCAAGTCAACATTGTTTCCTATAAGTAAAGGTATTGTTTTGGTGTTGTGGTTTCATATATTGTGTTGTTCCGCTATTATTCTTTGCAATATTTCTGTTTTCAACTATTATAATAGATCTGGTACCTTACACTATAAATCCATTTGCAGATTTGTGGGGAGAACAGAACCAGTCGCTGATGGACATACTGGGGAAGTATTTTGATGACATAAAACATACCCACATCGATTCTCCCATAGTTAATCTCCAAATATTTCTCCCTACCAAGTCTCGAGCAAAAATATGTATTTCTTTTATCCCCCAGCCTCCATACTCTTTTGGAGAGGCGATCACAAGCCATTTGGCGAGGTGAGGTCCTTTTTGTTTTACCCAACCACAGAAATTGGAAGCTCAACTTCTGTATTTTGGTTAAAATTTCCTTGGGTATAGTTGCTATTGAATTCCAATAGATTGGAATTCCTTCGAGTACTACTTTCAACAATACCAATCTTCCCCCTTTGGATAAAAGTATGTCTACCCATATTACTACTTTGGCTTCTATTTTATGGATGAGCCAATCCTAGTCCTTTTTTCTATAAATGATGGGTTTGAGGTAAAATCCAAGATATTTTAATCCTTCGTCCATAGGTTTTAAAGGGGCAGGAAGGAGAGACAAAATCGAGTTGGATTCCAATTACGAGCAGTCATTTAGGATGATGCAAGATTTTTCCATGTTTATGGACATGTCTGTTGCTTTGCAGAAGAGGTCTAGACTATCCTTCAAGGCCTTTGCATCATGATTAGTACCCTTTATACTGCAAAATATATCATCGATGAATTGGAGATGCTTTACCTCTTCCCTTCCTAACACCTTGACTCCTCTGAGGGCCCCTTGTTGCCTTTCTTCCTTCAGTAACCTACTCAAGGCTTTCACAATAATAAAAAATAAGAAGGGAGATAGAAGACATCCTTATTTGAGGCCCCTTGAGGCTTTAAATGTGATGGTGCTCCATTAATCAAGACTGCAAAAGAAGCGCTCTGAAGGCATCCCATGATCTAGTTTATCGATATTAAGTTTAGACCTAGTTGGATCAATGTCAATATGAGGAAAGTCCAGTTGACCCTGTCACAGGCTTTAGATAGGTCCAATTCTAGGATTGCTGCTTTTATATTCTTTTTTTTTACTAAGTAGAATGTCTTGTTGAAACACACACTGACACTGAGAGGGGGGTGGTGAATCAATGTCTGAAACTTTTGACTACTTTTCACACTTTCATAGATTAACTGAATTAACTGAATAAGATATATGTAGATCAATTAATTATTCATAACATGCGTACCACAAACTACATGAAGTAGATAAAATATCTTTCTTTTATTTATTTAACTTGAATGGATACAAATAAAATAAATCCTTTAATATCTTCAACTTCAACTGAATATGAGAGATCCAATTCTATGATACAAGACCCAACTTGTAGTTCTTAGATCCAACTGAGAAATGAGGAATCAAACCCTCATAACAAGACCCAACTTGCTGATCTCAGATCCAACTGAGATGTAAGGAATCCAACCCTCAGAACAAGACTCAACTTGTAAACATGCACCAACCTGATAGAATGAACTTCCAAAATTATTTGTCGGAGAATCCACAGTTGGTGTCATTTTGTCATCGACGTTTCGAATCCGAATCGAGATTCATCATCAGGACTAATCGTCATGAATTCCGATTCGGATTCGAAACGTCGATGACAAAATGACACCAACTGTGGGTTCTCCGACAAATAATTTTGAAACTCCTCACCACAGAAATCTGAAAACAAAAAAGAATGAACTTCCGTTCAATCCATTATATATATGGATATATATTATAATCCACCAAGACACACCTAGATTCACCACCACTTCTAGTTTATATAGTATTTCAATAGGTATAGGATTGAACCATTGTGTCTTTTTGACATGAAGCGTTGCACCTCTTCATTTAATTTTAACATAAATAATCTTTTCATTTTATTCATTAATTATTGTGTAAGTTTCTCAATTTAATCAGAAGACTAATCTTGATTTGAATTTTTCCCTCATGACTTGATCACAAATATGGATCGACTCATTATATCGTTCCCATGCTTCTGCTACGTTCCCAAGTTTTCCAACTGATCATATTCAAGCTTTTACCTTCTCTCTTTATTGTTATGGTGTTAATCTCTGTCAAATTACTCTACATGCCTTAAGCTGTATACATAAATGAATTCTGTATGAGGAGATTCCTTCAACCCAATGTTGAAATTCCCATGGGCTCAAAACCACGAGCTTATCCATTTAAGAATTGTTCCTAGCGCTTCTTATTTCATCCTTATTCCTCTATCATGAGACTTGAACCCATGACAAAATGCAAGTCCTAATAGACGCTAATCCGACGATTTTCAACATTATCCTCGAGAATAAAACAAATCGATGATCAAGACTTAATTTGTGGTTGAGTGGACGGTTTTCGTTCACTTCGGAACTTCGATGATTCACGACTCTGGACTTTGTAGTCTTCCAATTCTCTCAAAGAAAATTTTGCCGAAGTGTGTATCAACACTTCTCTGATTAATAACCTTCATGTGTCTAGGAGATAGGATAGTAGGCTTATGCAAAAGGTCTCTCTTGATTTCCTGGAATTAGGATATTCATGACTCTGGGAATCTGGGTTACTTGAACTCTGAAGTAGTTCAATCCCTTTGGAGGTTTTACCTATCGAGTAATTCATAAAGCTAGAATGACCACTTGCTGTCAGTTACTCCTCATGATTACTCTATCCATCCACTATGCTTGATCAACGATTGAGAATGCTCCCGAAGTGGATCAACGTTTAGCGTTACTTCGCGATTCCGATTATATATATATATATATAATCACGCAGAAATTTCTATCCACCAACAAAAATCCACGATATAGGTGGTCGGTGGGGATGGAACCCCTGACCTGCCAAACTTAGTAAAGTTTTAAACTACTTCCACTAACAAACTTGCCACTATATTTGGTTAGTTACAACTATGCAACCAATTGTAATTAAAGCATGCCATAAATTTCGGGAAGAAGGTTAGAGGGGCACCCTATTTAATGGTGCGCACCCCAAGGCCATGGCACACCATTTTTATGTAGAGATTTTAGTCTCATAAAGCATGCCAAGAGTACGAAAGGTACGAGGCTACACCGTAAAGTGTGTCGGGGGTCACCTTGATGGAATTTCAAGTATTTTATATCATTTTTGCATGATTTTTCGCTAAGAACTCAACGGTGCGCTTTGTTTTTGCATTTGAGTAACATGTAAAAAGGTCATTGTAAAACAAAAGCATTTGAGCATTAATATAAAAATTCTATATTAGAAGTGGATCCAAAGAGGTAGCCCAAATTGGGTGAACTCCGTTTTCTCCAACTTGTGTATGTGATTATATGATTGTTGTTCATTTCAAGTTCATTTCTTTGCAAGTCATTTATCATTAAAGTGAATTGGCTAGATAAGTATTTCACATGCAATTGCAAAACTGTCAAGCGATCATTTTATTTCGAAGATGAAGCAGATGTATATGTGTATTTTAAATTATCAACATCTAAGTATTTTTTGGATCAAGTTGGTATCATAGTTGGTTTGACAAGTATTTTGCAAGTGGATGTTTACAAGAGCCAAACTCAAACTTGGTAAAGGAAAACTTTCAAGTTATAAATCTGAAATTGGAAAGAGATTTCGACGACATAAGATGGATTCTGAAAGAGAAGAAGAAGATCAACCCATGAGTCATGAAGAGATCATAGCTACACTTCAATAACTAATATAAACAATAGATGATTTAGAACGAAGAATTCAAAATCCTGCAAGTTGAGAATCTTCAGTAAAAGGAGAAGGAGGAGGTGAAGGTGGTGGACCTTCCGAGCCCCCTTCCCCTTCATCATCATTATCATCAGTTTCGTCTGAAGCAAGTAAACATTCTTCTCATCGAAAGAAGTCCTCTAAGAAAAATGACCATAATTTGCCTTTATTAAGATTGGATGTTAAGTTCAAGTTGCCAACTTATGATGGAGAATTGAATGCCGAGAAATTGGACAATTGGATCAAGAAAATAGAGGTATATTGTAGGGTTCAAAGAATTATGGATGAGGATACAAAGATACAATTAGCTACTCTTTGACTAAGTGGCATTGCCTTAATATGGTACAAGCGTAAGATGCAAGTTGATTTGGTTAAAAAGGGTAAAGTAATATCTTCTTGGGATAAGTTTACTAAGGCTTTAAGAAAACAATTCTATCCACTGACACATATGAGTAGCAACATCTGAGATAGGGTAAAGGCTAGAATATTCAAGCATATACACAAGAATTCAAAAAGAAGGCATTATCCCTAGGAATTTCATTGTATACTCATGAAACTCTTTTGAGGTACATTGGTGGCATGCACTCATATCTTTGTCACACTATTTTAATGTTTAGCCCAACTAACATTGATAAAGTGTCAGTACAAGCTACACATCTAGAGGCTAGTAAGGGTAATCATGCGAGCGAAGATAAGAACCCATTCAAGTATGAGAAGAAACTGAAAGGTAAATGGAAGAGTAAGAAACTAGCCACAATGAAGTAAGCTAAGGGAAGACCTACATGTTCCCATTGTAAAAGAAAGGGACATGAGGAATCACAGTGATGAAAGCTGCATCCATAATCACGATCGAATAAATCCAAGGATAAAGGGAAGCAAAAGACTGTTGCATCAATTCATCGGGATCTAGGGTCAGATTTTGGAGATGAATCCAAGATAATGGCCATATGAAGCAAAGATATATCAACTATCAGTTCAAATTATTCAATTCAATTTGCCAAGATAGAAAGTGATATTGATCACAAGAAGCAGAGCGATATTTTTCATGTCAGAGTTATAGTCAAGCATACAAAGGTAGATACCTTATTTGACAGTGGATCTCAAGTAAATCTAATATCTGAAGCAATTGTTAAGAAGCTTGGATTGAAGACAACAACTCACAAAAATCCATATCCATTAGGTTGGGTCTGTGACGATGCTAA
>JASDQU010374500.1:61082-71415 GCA_032191745.1 Picea mariana | reverse complement strand
TGCTAAGTTGCAAGTAACAAAACAGTGCAAGATCAGGTTTGCAATTATAGTTAAGTTCTTTGATGAGGTCGAGTTAGATGTTGTGCCTCTTGAAATTTTCAACATTGTCTTGGGTAGTCCAAATCTATTTGACAGGAAGGTCGTGTTCTATCGAGAAGAAACAAAATATCACCTTCTCAAGGATGGGATTGAATATATTGTCAAAGCTCATCGCCTCAAAACTAATTTTTCTTTAGTGAGCATAGGACGAATGAAGAGACTCGTCAGCACAAGTAAATCTTTTGTTCTCATGATAGTGAAACAAAAAGGAGAAGATATAAGAGATGCTTTAGTAGGTTGTGATCCAAATCATAAGCAAGAATTGATCAACATCATATCTAATTATGATGAGTTATTTCATGAACCTACAAGGTTGCCTCCTAAAAGAGAGGTTGAACATGAAATATATTTGCAACATGACGCTACTCTTTCAAAAATTGGAATGTACATGTCATCGGTGATCGAGAATGGAGAAATCTAGAAGCAAGTTCAGGATTTTCTTGATAAAGGAATCATCAGACCAAGCTCCTCTCATTCTGGTTCTCCTATTGTATTAGTTCCAAATAAAGATGGCACGTGGAGGATGTGTATATATTTTCAAGCCCTGAACAAGATTATGGTAAAGAACCATTATCCTCTTCCAAGAATAGATGATCTATTAGATCAATTAAAGAATGTTGTGTATTTCACTAAGCTGGACTTGCAAAGTGGTTACCATCAGATAAAAAATGTAGAAGATGACATATAGTAAACCACTTTCAAGACCAAACAGGGTTTGTTCAAATGGTTGGCTATGCCATTTGGGTTATGTAACGCACCAACAACTTGTATGAGAGTGATGAATGATGTGTTTAGACCCTATATAGATGATTTTGTTATTGTCTATTTGGACGACATATTGATCTTTAGTCGAACATGAGAATATTATCTGATGCATGTCAAGAATTTTTTTGATCTTTTGGAGAAGAATACGCTATATGTCAAATGTCTAAGTGTGAATTTAGCGAAACTTCTCTGGTATATTTGGGTTACATTGTAGGGAATGGTTAGTTGAAAATAGATCTTGTAAAAGTAGAAGTCATTGTGAAATGGCCCAAGCTAATTACTACCACCGAAGGTAGGATCTTCTTAGGAAAGTATAGTACTGGAGGAAATTCATTGCCAATTTCTCATACATAGCAGCACCTCTACATGCATTAACGAGTGGTAAACAATCTTTCAATGGGGAGGCAAGTAGTAGAAAGCCTTCAAGACATTGAAGGAAAAGATAAGCACCACATCAGTTATGGAATTTCTAGATCTACAACAACCATTTGAGATTCAAACCAATGGAAGTGGATATGCCATGGGTGCAGTTTTGATGCAACAAAGTAAACCTATATGTTATCATTATGAGAGTTTTACTGAAGCTGTGATTAATTATCCAACATATGATAAGGAATTGTATGCATTGGTACAAAGTGTAAAGAAATGGAAGCATCACTTAATGGGAAAGGATATAATCACTCATTGATCCAGGTGGATATCGGTGGCCGACCCACCTATTCCAACTGGCTCAAAACAATTTTTTGTCAATTTACTATTTTAACGGTTTTTCAGGTCCCAAACTTTCGGGGCCATTTTGAGGGTCTAAACGACATTTTTTCATGATGAAGCACTTCAATGATAGGTCGAAGGCTCTAATTGAGCCCCCAAAATGAATCTCATCATTGATACCTTTCCAACGATCTATCATGCACCCCAAACAAAGATCGTATGCCAAAGTTACACTCCGAGAAGTTGATACACCAAACTATCCAAAACGGGGTCCACAAAACTCTTGGCTTTTCATCTTCTGGGGTTAAGGTTTTGAATTTTATTTATGTTAAAAATGCCTTTGGAGCCTCATTGTAACAATCATCTTCTTGAGAATGAGCGTATCCATCACATCTCTTCTCAGGGATAAGCTTCCACCATTCTAACGAGTCTTTCACTATGTATTTCTACAGTTTTGTACATTTCACTCATTAATAGAAATTGTGCATTACTGTATCTATGCGTTTATGGTTATATATATGATATATATCTGTTATATTATTGGATATATGATATATCTCTGTACATTTCTTTATCATATCTCCGCTCTCATTTCATGCCAAAAATAATCCGGATCACTCATATAGATCATCAACCATTACAACRTTTGCAATCACAAACCAAGCTACAATAGTCACGAAACTTCAGGTGGATGGGTTTTATAAAACAATTTCATCTGGTAATCAAGTATAAGAAGGGTATTCATAACAAGGTTACAGACAYGTTATCAAGACCAATAATTAAAGCTTCTACAATACTTAGGTATAATCCTTTAGCACATGAAATTTATGTAGAACAATATGCTAGGGATGGTGATTTTAAAGAAGTATACAATGCATTAACTCATGGAAATTAGCAGTCATACTATTATATGCACGATATTTTATTATATCATATTGGAAAATTATGTATACCAAGAGATGAAAGGGTAAATGTAATTAGAGAAACTCATACATATCTCATCTCTGGTCATTTTGGGGTTTGTAAGACGGTTGCACAATTACAAAGGTATTGTTATTGGTCGTTTCCAAGTATATTAAAGGGTGTGTCATGTGTGCCACAAGTAAACCTAGAAACATAAATCCGTGGTTGTATACACCACTTTCGGTACCTTCACAACCATGGGAAAGTATCTCCATGAAATTCGTAGGGGGTTTTCCGATGTCCAGGACAGGTCATGATTATCTATATGTCATGGTGGATAGATTCAACAAGATGTGCATTCTAATGCCATGTAGGAAACAAGTCACAACTGAACGAACATCACATATGTTCTTTTCTAATCTATGGGTTCATTTTGGACTTCCTACATCTAAAATATCAGATCGAGACTCTTGCTTTTTGGGAAAGCTTTGGTCTCATTTATGAGAGCTAATGGACACTAAGTTGAAGAAGAGCATGACTTTTCATCCACAAACAAATGGAAAAATAGAGGAGGTAAACAAAACAATGGTACATCTACTTCGAGGATACTACAACACACATCCTAAATTATGTGATGAGCAATTACCTTATATCCGACATGCCTACAATCATGCCATGCATTTGTCTACTCATAAAACTCCTTTTGAAGTATGTCTAGGGTACTTGCCTAAATTACCTATGGAATTTGTTTTTGGTGAATCAAATAAGGAATATGGACAGGATGACATAGATAAAGCTAAAAGGTTCATCCAGAAGATTCAACAGGTATATMAAGCAATACATGAACAAATGGAGAAGAGCCAATCCTAGTATAAGGCAAGGCATGACAAACATCGGGTAGATCATCAGTTCGAAGTTGGTGATCAAGTATGACTACATATCAACGAAGATAGAATGAAAGGTGAAGGTAAAAATCTAAGGCCAACCAATATGGTATGTTCAAGATCTTAGAGAAGATTGGTACCAATGCCTTTCATTTAGATCTACTAGCCCACATGCAAATGTATTAAGTGGTAAATGCTGAGAATTTGAAGCTTTATGAGCCTCCTATGATTATAGGTGAAGAAGAAATTATTCAAGTCCCAACAATTGATGATTTTGCTCCAGATTATTTGGACGAGCTATAGAAAGATGTCATTCTCGACAAAAGGATCAAAACTTCACAACAAGGTGATGTGAAATATCTTCGAGTTGGTCTTAAAGAGGTAAAACCAAGTAATTCCAAATGGATGGAGATTGGAAGGGTGAAGGAACTCTACGCTCACCTGGTTGATGAATAAAATTTTGGAGGTACAAAAGTCTTCCAATGGGGAGGAATGATACAGAAGGATCTGAGAATGCTCACAGAGGTCTAGAAAGATACGAAACATCCACATAGGTCCAGAATGGTTTAGAAATGCTCAAAATTCAAATGCTTCAAATCATCTTGAAAACACTATCAATGTGTAGATCTTGTCGTTAGATTTCCAACGACAAAAATGACTCATCAAATGGAGCTCGTATGGAAAATTTATCCGCAGTCAAATTTCGAGAGAACCTGGTCAAGGGTCAAAGTATAGGAAAAATAAATAAGTGACACGTGTCACCACTATAGGGGTGATACGTGGCACGCAATCATTAGCTGAGTGGGCCAGGTACAATCCAACTACAGGTTGGAAAGTGATTCAATCTCATGATGACAAGTGGCTCCAATCATATTTTGACATGTGGCATTGAAAAATCTAATGAGACGCTGCCACATGGCGACCCCTCATTAGCCAATATTGGTGTAGCTATGTAAAATTTTGTCACTAGCGGGGTTCGATCGCATGACCTCCCAAATCCTTCACATACCTGCCACAACCGATATACCACGCGACATGATTTGATAAACATATGGAAGTTATATACTTAAAATGGTATAAAGTTATATATGGGTGCCAAAGGGCTGAGGGCATAAGCCCTCGATCCCTGGCCCTTGGTCTTGGAATATACCATACGATCAACACCATATGCGTATGGGGGATCAACCTAAATTTCATGCAAGAGTTTAATATATTGTTATATGTTATGAACCATTACACATATTTCGTTCGGGAGGTCGGACTATATATTATTTATAACACATAACCTCGAATTGTATGTTATATATATATCCACTCCACAAAAAAAATTGTGCGGAAATTTCTATCCACCAACAAAAAGCCATGATATAGACGGTTGGTGGGGATGGAACCTCTGACCTACCAAACTTAGTAAAGTTTTAAACCACTTCCACTAACTAACTTGCCACTATATTTGGTTAGTTACTGTTATCACACAATTTGTACTTCGATAGAAGAAAAGGTTAAAGGAGAGCAAGTTGGCGTAACGAGACACTATCCTACGAATGTCACCTCAATAGGATGTCTCTTTCTATTTAGGGTGGTAGGCCCAGGGGAGACGTCCCTGGTGACTTGGGGGTTTGAGAAGGCAAAGTCAAAGTGGCTAGATAAAAATCCCCTCTCACAAGTCACCACCAATCAGAAAGTCTAATTTTATAACCAATGAACAAATAATATGTCAAGGTGTACCTGCCCAGAACAAAGCAACAAGAAACTAGATATATTTGCAAGTACACTTGCTGGTTAGCACTTTATAAAACCATGGAATTTCTTGAGAAACACAATTTGCTGAATATGATGAAGTAAATAGAAAATTTAAAACATCAATCTTTATACTTCACATTAAATGCCTTGAAAATAGCTTCAAAATGATTGAAAATCATTAACCATTAAAAACATAATACTAGCATTTGATAGAAGCAAATAAGACAAGGTATAAATTAACATTTTCAATTGCTTTTATGAGATTTTAATGCTACATCTAATGGTTGTAGCTTACTTTAGTAATAGAAATAATGTTGTTAGTAGGTTAGGCTTTTCTAAGGTTAGAAAGTGTTAGTAGGTTGCTCAAAGAGTAGGTTTTGAAGCTTGTGTTGATCAATTACTCAAGAGAGGACTTAGACTAGTGATTTTAGGGTAAATGGAGTCAATAATATAGCAATGTTGGCCTCCTGGAGAAAAACATTAGGTCTCCTTGGGCCTTAGGAACCTGCCACAGGTGCCACTTGGCACACAACTCAATTCCTAAAAAACACTTCAACCTTCTTACTTTATTTATATTATTGTAATCTCTTTAATCAAAGTTGAGTGTAGGCACCAGATAATCAATAAGAGAAGTCATCTAAAGAAACAATTCAACATAATATTTCATCTCTCTCTCTCTCTCTCTCTCTCTCTCTCTATATATATATATATATATATATATATACAGTCGAGGAGTGACAAGCGCCGCTTCTAGAGTGGATTCTAACTTAGAGGCATTCAGTCATAATCCAACACACGGTAGATTCGTGCCACTGGATTTTCAACCAAGCGCGATGACCAATTGTGTGTATCAATGGTTCCTCTCATACTAAGTTGAATTAACGAAAACCCAATTGAGCTTAAATCTCAAGTTGAGCTTGAAATGATTACTATTAGAGTGGTCGGTAGTGATCAGGAAGGAAACTCTCAGTTTGAAGGAATCATAACCGTCATGTTACAGTCTGTTAGCTGGAGCTATCTGTGTAAGAGTTCTAAATTTATTTTATGACTATTTATCTGTAACGACAATTTTATTTAACTACGTCGGATTTTGTATATCACAAAGGATATCACCAAAGATAACAATCTGTAAAGGATCAATTTCCAGGTAAGGCGTTTGGTTTACATACCATTTAGAGTTCAACGCATCGTTTAAAGGGCTCATAGTTTCATTACATCAAACCATAACTAAACGCACCTTATGCACAACTTAAATAAAATTTTGAAGTTTTAAATGATAACAACCATATATATTTTTGTTATCAATGTGTAACTATTCATACAACTATCATATTGAAACTCATATTGTAATTACGATTTATTACTACAACGTCACTATACTAGTTTTAGTTTCCAAAATTTGCAAAACATAAATACAGAGATCACAACGAAACTCAAACGAAATTAGCAATAACATTGTACATTGATCATAAAAACCCCAATCTCGAATTTCATAAAAATTGACAACGACCCATCACATTTTACCTCCAGAATGCAAACTAATTAAACAATAATCTTTATTTACGGGATTTGAAATTTTTTATAAGACCACACGAACCTCTAAATGCGGAAATGTTCATGAGTTTTTCAAAGACGGGATAAATTCCAATTTCAAATTGTAAACTAGTTTTGTGACGACCAACCAATGCAAATCAAGATCAACGAAATGAATTGGCAACGACCCTAGATTAATAGTTCCAGAATGAAAGCTAAAAACATAGCTATACAACGAACTTAGCAATGACCTTACAAATTTTATTTTCGGAAGGAAAACTAATTCAACAACGGAAGGAAAACTAATTCAACAACGATTATAACACAAATCAATTCCGGATCGACAAATAGATTTTACCAAAAGAAGTTCTAAATTTTGGATTTACGAATGATTGACAGTAACAATTAATTTTAGAAGTTCCGGAGCTGCGAGGTAATTATACAACGATTTAACAAACCCATTTCAGAATCAACAATTTTATATCTTACAATGAACCTAATGGTTTCAAATTTGAAATACAATACTTGATTGCTACTATACAAAATTTCTCTTATTACAATAAAATTCAGAATATAAAATACCGACACCAATGAAGATGGAGAATTGAGGGTGTCCTTCAACTTGCGCTCCCTCTTTAGTCCTGCTTGCTAATCACAAAGACTTCACTGATACCTCCGATCCAATGCTAGGGATACTCTTCTTCCCATTTAGCCCCCCGAGCCACAAAGGGACCAAGCACAAAACCATAACACAATAGCTCAAGATTGCCTCGCAAGGAAGAGCTTCCACTCTTTCTCAAGCTTGAATTCCCAACTCTAACAAGTGAAAACACAGTCAATCAAAATTTCGGCAGCATAAAAACACTATGAATAAGTGAGATCCCTTCCCCTTCTACACCATTTGTTTTATATAAATTTCCTCACTAACACATGTTCTCATGTACAAATAATTAACTTTTTAGATTAAATTATTTTTGATTATTCACGCACACACTTGTCACACTCTCCCTAAGTTGCACAAGTAATTACCATTTTTTATTTTATTTAAAAATTCAATTTCCCTCACATTCCCCAATGTGTTCCTATTTTCTCTCTTAGTTGTCCCTTTGTTCCCCAAATTCTTATTTAATGAGTGTCCCCTAACTAGATCTTAGTTAGAGTTGGATTAGGAGTCTTCTTTTAGTTAGACTTAGTGGTAGCTTGAATTGATATACTATTCTATGTGTACACCTATTCTCTAATGATTTATTTCTTTCTATTTTTTTTTAAATCCCTTTTATTAATTTCATGCACACATGTTCATTTTATCCAACCTTTAGATTTGTATTCCCTCTTTTCCTAGAGGTTGATTTTATCTAAAATATTTTGACCTTTTTTAATATTTTTAATTTGTCCCTTAATTAAACTTAGACTTAGACTTAGTCTTAGACTTAGGCTTAGACTCTTGTTAGGCTTCTAAGTTTATAATTTATTGACTAATTAATTATTTTATTCTAACAAGGTCTAACAATTTCAATGTTTTCTAGGCCACCTATATTTATTGACTCAAGTTTTAAATACACGACATTCCCTTCAAGACACACCTCCGTGCTCCAAGGGTGCCACTCACCTTTCACTGGTTTTGGAAGTTTGTCCGACCCTTGGAGTCAACACTCCACTCGATCGACCTTGTGAGAGACTAAGGGCTTATAAGGAATAAGGACTCCGCCTTATTGTGTGCCCCTTAGAAATCTTTGTGAGCGACTGTCTCAGTCCTCCCTCATGACAACGTGTACCTCTCGAACTAGGTAATCATTAACTTACAGTTTAATCCATGGCAGGAGCGCTAGTAGGTTGTGACAGGGATGTTGCCACACCTCTCCCCCAAATGTATGGTTTTTGTGCAGGGACCCATTACTCCTTATGTGATTCGTATTAACAAGCATTGTCAAGCCTGCATCCACTAACAAAAACAATGTCAATAATCCATATACATAAATCATACTGTAATCAATCGTATGTCACATGTGCGTAAAATGAAATACTCAAACAAATACAATTCATTCCCTGACTCAATCCGGAGTCCAAGGAATTCCATTGATGTCATCAACATCCATAAGCTGTCATGTGTCCTGCACACTCAGGAAAACTTGTCAATAACATCTGCCAATACATATACATCAAAATAACAATAAGTCACAATACATCATCATCATCATCATCATCATATATAACCCATAATCAAAATGAAATCATAATGTACCATAACCAGATCACTTGCACACAAGTGTTCTCAAAGAATAAGTCAATAAAAATGTGCTCAGTAGAACAAGATGTTACACTGTATAGAACCAACTCAAACTCCTGCTCACAAGCGTGAGGTTCCCACCTCTAATGCTACACCAGTTCCAACTCGCAATTAGAATACTCACAAGTCAAAATGGGTTGTTACAACGACCATCCCCCAATAGGGAAAAAATTGTGATCCTCCCTTGTCCCGAGACCTTTTTTTTATATCCCCCTCAAGTGCTCATGAAATTTATCAATTAAAAATATAATGTAAATTATTTCCCTCATCTATTTTCTTACTTTCCTAAAATTACTTAAGGATTTTACTTAGATTTTACTCAAGATTCCCTAGCTTTTCTCCTAGATGTTTCCCAATTTTTCTTATCCCTTAGATGTTTCCCTACTTTTCTTGTCTCTTAGATTTTCCTCTAGATGTTTCTCTGTTTTTCTTGTCTCTTAGATTTTATCCTAAATGTTTCCCAGTTTTTCTGGAATCTTATATTTTCTCCTAAATGTTTCCAAGATTTTCTTGTTTCTTATATTTTCTCCTCCACTTTTCATTTTGTTAGTGTAACACCCCTGTTTCCCCCAGTTTGTAAATATAATTATATGGGCCAAGAGATTATGGAAAACTCAATATGTGCAAATGTTTGATTTGATGGACCTTTGTATAAAAGGTCAATGAATGCAAATTTTGTTATTTACTAGAAAATGGATAAGTGTTGCATGACTGCTGGAAGAGGGTTGTGCTAAGAGAGACCACAAATGCTACAAAAGAGATGGTGAAGGGGACCATGAATGGTTGCGTTAACCTCCACCAAACTAGTACCTTATTGGATTTAATTGCTCAGGACTAGAATAGTCCTCTGACCCATGAATGAATTACAATCATGATGGTAGGTGGGAAGACTTCCTTAAGAGTTAATGAGGGGATGGGGCAGAGCACCCATCTATAAGGCTTCTGGACCTGACCACAGACTGGGAATTTGAGGCACATGCAATCTTGCTGAGGAAGGCATGATGGGTAGAGGAAGAGCTGCGAAGAGTGAAGAGGGGAGATTGAGCTCTTGAGTTCGTGGAAGAACTGTGAAAAAGAGTGTGTTCTGGTCGCAGGAAATAGAGAGTGAGTCGGGAGAAGGAGAGTAACCTTCGTCCCTAATTTTCATTGAGCCAAAAGAAAAAGATTGAATCTCAAAGCATCGTGGTCTAGCTCAGGGGTGGCCAATGGTAAATATGTTAGGAGTGTCTGAGCCTATGGTTGGGTGGAAATGAGCACCCCTTTCATGTTAAGCCCTAATATTGGCTCATTACCCCTTAATTGAGGCATATTACATTAGTAATTTTATTTTATTTATGTCAGCTTTATTCCATTAGTTGTAATTATACCTCCTAGTCTCCTATATATACCAAGGAGACATTTTCATTTG
>JASDQU010374500.1:42805-58917 GCA_032191745.1 Picea mariana | reverse complement strand
TTCCTTTCATACTGCAACAAAAATGACACCCTTTATGGCACTCTATGGATACCACCCTCCTTCCATCACTTCTTCTCTAAAAGAAAAATATAAGGTTAAAGCAGTGGAAGATCACATCGAGCATCAACAACAAGTTCTCCAAATCTTAAAGGACAACCTGACCATGGCACACAATTGCATGAAACAACAAGCAGATCAACATCGTAGTGAAATAAGTTTTGAAGTAGGGGATTTGGTGTTTTTGAGACTACAACCATACAAACAGATGTCCCTCAAGCAAGCCAAGAAGGATAATAAATTATCACCAAAGTACTATGGCCCTTATAAGGTGTTGCAAAAGATTGGTACTATGGCATAGAAATTGGAGTTGCCTGCATCTTCACAAGTACACCCAGTTTTCCATTTTTCATGCTTAAAGAAGGTTATAGGTGACAAGATCCCAGTTCAAACTATATTGCCAGAACTTGACGAGGAAGGAAAAATCATATTGGATCCTGAAGCCATCACTGACACAAGAATTCGCCAGCTGAGGAATAGATCCATTTCGAAGTATCTCATTAAATGGAGGAAACTATCGGCTGAAGATTCCACTTGGGAAGATGAGTCTTTTATACAGAAGCATCCAGAGTTACTCAAGCGTTGCATACAACACTTGTCTCAAGGGGAGGGGCATGTTAAGCCCTAATATTGGCTCATTACCCCTTAATTGGGGCATATTACATTAGTAATGTTATTTTATTTATGTCGGCTTTATTCCATTAGTTGTTATTATACCTCCTAGTCTCCTATATATACCAAGGAGACATTTTCATTTGGAATCATCTTGTACTTGAACATTTATGTGGGGTAAAAGGAGGTTGCCCCCTTGAAGAGGCTTATTATCTGAAATTGTCTCTTTTTCAAGGCGTTGAGTACTTAATCTGAGGTTTTTCGATGCTATATTGATATTTGGTTCTTAACATTTCAGCAGTCGCATCACGCCTTATGGTTCTGATAAGTATTTTCTTGCTTTATGTATTGAACTAAAATAATGGATGAATAAATGGGTCTATATATATGTGTGTATTTATAAATGGTCTCTGCATGGAATGGTCATGATATGTGTATGCATTCATCCCCTTGTGAACTTAGGTTTCTGACTGATAGTTTGTATGCCGCAGTTTAGCCCTTGAGGCTTCTTGGGACATAAGCCTGTAAGACGGTCGAGATAGAGATATTGTGTCAATTTGAACCTGTTCGTCTGAAGATGATACCTCTTTCAGAATCCTTTATGTGCGACCGAGATTTTAGGCCCAAGTCCTTAACCATTTCATGATAAATCTCATGAAGGATAGCGAGGTTCAAGCCTTGAAAAGGGGATATCTCTTCGCTTGGAAGATGAGCGGACGAGATCTGTTTGGGAGGACCCATATGATCAATACCTAGGAACCTTAGGCTAAGCCTAAGGGAGATAAATCCTCATGGCTTCGGAGCTCCGAAGGTCCAGGACTTTAGAGTATGGTCGACCTTACTAAGCCTTATATTGGCCGAAGGTAACTGGGAGACCCGGTTACCGACGAGTTGACCGACAACGAATGGTTTCCCTAGTGGTTAGGTGAACATATATCATCGTCTAAACCAAGATCCAACTCCCCATCGCGAAGTAGCATGAATCATCGATTGAGAATGTTCGGAGATCCCCTCAGCCGTTGGATCTACAACAAGAAGACTTCGTTGAAGTTCTACTTTGAGAGAATAGAGATGATATAGCATGAAACTCCTCGAACGCTGAAGTTACGAGGTAACAGAGGCCAATGATCCAAGGGTTACATGTACACACCTTGGCCACGAGATCGAAGGGAATGAAGGATGATTAGACTGGAGTGGCATGGTGCAATGACACCATCCATGGTGACGTGGATCCAAGTTTAACGTGCCAGATGTCACCTGGATTCATGCATATCACATACCCTATAGACCCTTTGGAACGTGACACGTGTCATCTTGGATGAAGACACATGTCGCCCCTGACCCTTATACATGTCAGCTTCTGGTACATGTGCACCTAACCAAAGTGGTTGGTGAAGTGATCGGAGCTTCGGGAGTCCATCCTAGCCGTCGATGCCGGGAGACACTTGGCACCAGATCCTGTACTCTAGAGGACTGGAATCTTGGTGCTTTGAAAATCCCTGAAGCTTGGAGTAATAGAGATAATATCAACCATCTGTCGTTTGGGGATGTGTGGCGTGTGATCTGCTACTTCGAAGGATAACCACTTTAGAGAAAAGTGGAACAAGAACTCCCAAACGCCCAGAGGTCGGAGCTCCCTTGAGTCATCGATCTTAGAGGACAGGTGTCAGGAGATCTGACAGTCTAGAGGGATTTCCCTTCAGAGGTTTTCATTTGTGAGTGCTTGGGAATTATTCAAAGTGAGAAATATCGAAGTAAGCGTGGTTCGTTGAGCTTGAAAGAAAACAGGGACTGTTGATTTCCATAAGCATACCCGAAATCCGGCGATTTGAAAGTTCATAAGATTTATGGTGTCATAGGTTGAAAACGTCCGGAGCTCGAAGCTCCGAAGCATCAAAATAGGCACCTTTTGTCTTGGCGTCTGGTCATAGCCGCAGTCGTATGCGAATGTAGCCGGAGGGAAGAGGCTAGGCCAAGAATTCAAATCAGAAGGACGAATGACAAATTCCCCGTTATCCTATGAGTTAGTCGAGGACCAAGTCCAATCGTTGGGTTGGTCGACGGATGGATTTCCACCATAGGATTAGGAACACTAGAAGCTCCGAGATATCAAAGAACTCGGGGATAAGCATATTGAGTTAGATCCACATGAAATCCCTGTGGCCTTGACCAATGAACACCCGAGGAACTTGGGAGAGGTATATTTGCTAGCTTTGAGCTTGTTTTTGAGCATGGAGACCATGGGTGGGAAACTCTAGATGAGCATAATGGGATAGAGACCCTAAACGGAGGATTCGGTTTCTTAAGAAGAATGAAATTTTGACGCCCCACCATGGGTGTGTTACAAATTGGTATCAGAGCATGGTTACAACGCTTGGCCTGCTTGGGCTCATGGACGAGTTGTGTAAAAACCATATTTCAAGTAATTTTAAGGGTGACACCCTGTCTTACCTCTTTCCTAAAGAGTTTGGTTAAAATTTTACTAAGAGAAAGAATGAAACTTTCTACTGTGTGTATTTAAGAAATATGAACTGTGTGTTGTTCGTAAATTAATAGAATGTTGGCTTACAACAAGTGTTTTGTCATCACTCAAACAATCAATAAATCGCGGGAAACTAAAAACATAAAGGATGGTGACGCACCATGAAGTGGGGGATGGCTCCCACAATAGAGATGAATAATTTGACGAGAGGAGGGCTGTGGAGAGTCCTCCAGATATAGCTAAAATTGTAAGGAGCCTCATGGCCGAATTACAGAGTTGCAAGGTTGACAATGAGAGATTGATAAAGGAGCAAGAAGAACAAACTAAAATTAATGCAGTCTTGCTACAATGCTTATCCGATATACAAAGGCAGCTGCAGTATGGACATGCAATGAATCATGTGGATCGACGACATACAAAGAGAAGTCAAATCCAACCTGAGATATGAAAACGTGACCCCATAAGTGGTCACACTTAGAGGAGTACCTCGAGGAAGGCCTGTGACCCTATGGATTGAGGATAATTTTTATGACAACATGTTTTTAGTATTAATGGTGGACCGTGACTTTCCATTATTATTCTTCAAGGTTCTTTCAAAGGTCAATTTCTTTGAAGACTTATCAAATAAAACATTATGTACAGAAAATGTCTCTTCGTCAGAGAAAAATTCATCTTGAACAACCAATGCAACATATTGTGCATTTTCTTGAGTGTGTTCTTCTTCATCTAGAAACCAGTTAGAGAAATGCCCCAGATCATGAAACCAACCAACACTTTATGCAAGCATTGTCAACAAGGAAAGCAAACAAAGACCAGGTTAAAATCAAAGGAATATTCAACAACAAGACCACTGGAAATTGTGCATACTGATCTAGTTGGACCAACTACAACAAAGGGTTTAAAAGGTGAGAGATACTTTATGTTATTAGTTGATGATTATACAAGAATGAATCCAATTTTCTTTCTCAAGAACAAGTCATAAGATTTTGAAAACTTCAATATCTACAAGGAAATGGTTGAAAATGAGATGGATTCAAGAATCAAATGCTTGATATCTGATAATGGAGGAGAGTTCACTTCAAAGGAATTTATGGACTACTGCAGCAGTCATGGAATAAAAAGACAGTTCTCCATTGCTAGGACACCTCAACAGAATGGAGTTGTTGAAAGAAAGAACAAAACAGTATAGGAAATGGCTCTAACAATGCTAATGGATTCCAAATTGACAGATATATTTTGGACACAGGCGGTGCATACAACAATTCACATTCAAAAAAGAGTAATGCTCAGAAACAACACTGATAAAACTCCCTACGAGCTATGGAAAGGAAGACCAACAAATGTGAATCACTTTAGAGTTTTTGGATGCAAATGCTACATCAAAAGAGAAGATGGAAGAATGGGAAAGTTTGACTCTCGTGTGGACAAAAGAGTACTTGTTGGTTACTCAAGTACAAGGAAAGCACACAAGTGTTACAATCTAAGATTGAATAAAGTTGTGGAAAGAATCAATGTAACAATTGATGAACATAAGAGTTTGGATTATGGTATCCAAAAGGAACAAAAGAGTTTGGAACATAAGAGTTTGGATTATGGTATCCAAAAGGAAAAGATCTATCACTTATTGCCTACATAGATGCAGATTGGGCAGGTTGTATTGATGACCGACGAAGCACTAATGGAGCAATGTTCTACTTGGGTGAGTGTTTAGTATCATGGCTAAGCAAGAAACAATAATCAATATCTTTATCTATAGTTGAGGCAGAGTATATTGCAACAACATCATGTTGTACACAGGTTCTTTGGATGAAACAAACTCTAACAGATATACAGGTTGAGTATGATGAAACCATTCCAATCTATTGTGATAATACAAGTGCCATCAGTATCTCGAAGAACCCGGTGATGCACTCCAAGACAAAACACATTCCAATAAAGTATCACTTTCTACGGGAGCAAGTTGTAGAAAAGAACATCAGAGTTGAGTATGTGAGCACAAAAGAACAAGTGGCAAACATCTTCACAAAACCACTTCCACGTGAATCCTTTGAATATCTTTTCCAGAGAATTGGAGTTATTTCTACTCCAAAATGAATGATTTTTGAATGATTATCTTATATGTCTTAGATTTAAATGATGAAGCACCATAAGAGGACAATTCAGTCAGGGGGAGCAACCCCAAATGGAAAGATACCTTTGCCATTGATGACAAAGGGGGAGAGATTCATTAGATGCAGAGGACAGAGGCAGAGGACAAAGACATGGTTCCAGGGCGAGAATGAGTGATATGATTTCTGTATTGCATCAGAGTGTTTCCATCAATGCCAAAGGGGGAGATTGTTGATTAAGGTTGGTTTCCATTGATGTCAACCCTTGAAGAAAGCCCCGTAGCACAAAGGTTGGGTAATGGGACCAAGATTGTTTGATGTAAAGATGAATCGTTAATGTCTTGTCATGGTTTATAATAAGTAGAAATGGATGAACTACAAAGTGATTCCCTTATGGTGAAAGCTCTCACGGGAAGACGCTTTACAAATTGAGTTATCCTAGAAGTATGGTTAGAGAACCCATGCTTATTTGTGGAATAATGAGATGAACGCCACTGATTTTTTCAGTGAAACTATCCTATATGGATAGTGCTTGTCATTCCATTTCTGGTGGTATGTGTAACATCACATAACTCCTCATGGTTTGAGAGTTATGGAGTTACGAAGTTGGAGGACCCTCATATGTCATCTAGAAGCCCCAAAAGGTCAAAGTAGTCAAAGTGGTTTAAGAGACTTTAAAAGGTAAATAATAAAGTGAAGTGACGAGTGTACTATAATTCAAAGTGAATACAAAATAAATTAATTCAATAATAAATTTAATGGAGAAATTAGAATTGGGTTAACCCTAAAATAAGGAAAGTGGGCAAAGTGACCTAAAAGATGTTTTTAAGGAAGCTACTTGGAGAGTATAAATAAGAGGCAAGGCTCTCTCAATTAAGATACACTTGAGCATATTGAATACCTATAGGTTTCTGAGGTAACCAAAGGATATCTAAGCCGAATTTCTGAGGAAAGTGAATAAAATAAGGTCAAAATTCAAGGAAGGATAATTTCTTTTTATGATGCTTTCTAAGGTATGCTTTTTTTTTCAGGTCATCTCACCATTTTCGCAATAATTTTTTTTCTAGAATTATTCAGACTGTGAAATTGCTATGAAATTGAGGAAACATATCCAAGTATCAGTGGTAAAAAAATCAACTTGTGGGTCATTGTATTTTCGAGTTACACTCCGTGGAAAATAGGGTCTATGGCTAGTCCTGAAACTAGTAAAAAACAAGTGTTTTGGGTAAAAAAGTCATAACTTCCTCATAACAGATCCAAATTCAGTAAGACCAAATGTATTGGTTAGAGTATAGTCTATAGTATGCTGTGTAACAATTTTAAATCAATTCAACAAATATTCTGTGTGGGGCACGCTCTACAAGGTTGCTCTCTAGAATAAGCCATAATTCAGCAAGGTGTGCCATTTTTTCCATAACTCCTTTTCTGAGGGGTTCCAAGTAGTGAAACCTGGAGGAATTTCATAAAACACATTGAAGAACATTGTGTATCAGTTTCAGATACTTATTCATTACAAGTACACAATTATGATTATTTCAAGTTAGGGTTGGTGACTAATCCAAAACTAGTCTTGTGAGACTAAAGAAACGTTTGATGAAAATGCTAGTCTCTTGTTGTTAAAGTTAAGGAAGGTTTGCAGGTATGTGATCATATACACCAGGTCTATTATAGAGTTACAAATCATATTTGGATGATTAAATTGATGAGGGATTTTGGTTGAGGTACAAGTTGGGTACATGGTTGAGACAAGTAGTTGATGAGTTGGCACATACATGAGGTATATAGTTGATGATGTTGGTACATATTGATGAGTCATAGTTGATGAGTACTTGAAAAATGATTGGTACATACTTGGTACATGGTTGGTTGCACTTGTTTATGGTACAGGTTGATTACAAATTGTTTGGTACAGGTTGGTGCATGGTTGATGCACTTGTTCATGGTACAGGTTGATTACAGGTTGAGGTACAGGTTGAGGTACAGGTTGATGCATGGTTGATTCATGGTTAAGGTTTATTGGTATATGTTTACAACGATATATCTCACAGTGATAGTGTGACAGTGGTTCCATCATTCTACTTCTACTTCAGGGCGGTTGGACAGGGAAAGGATAGGTGGTTGTAGCCACCTTCTAGTTGTAGCTGGAGAACATAGGGGGTTGTAGCCTCCTTCTGGTTGTAGCTAGAGAATTGGGGAGTTGGATCTTCCCTCAGGTTGTAGCCTGAGAAACTAGGGGGTTGGAGCCTCTTCCAGTTGCAGCTGGAAAACAAAGGAAGTTGGTGCTTCCAATGAATGTAATTCTTCAAGACATATAAGATAAAGCATTCCGTGGTTTTCTCTTGATTTGGGTTTCCACGTAAAACATTGGCGTACTGTGTATGTGTGTGATTGTTCATTTCTTATTGCTCATTATTGGATAATAATTCTACATTGATATGACACTTGGATTATTTGGAGAAAAAAGATTATAATTATGCCATTACTGATTCACCCCCCCCTCTCAGTAATCCAACAATTTGTATCAGAGCAGGTTCCTTCAGAAATCAATTTAACCACTTAAAGGTAGATCATGGAGAGTACAAAATCATATAAAAATGGAATACCACACTTTGATGGACATAAGTATGCTTTTTGGAGCATAAGAATGAAGACATATATACAAGCACAGGTGTTTGAAATTTGGAAATCAATTGTAGATGGATACACAGTACTAGCAATTCCACCAACAAATGACAAAACAATGAAACTTGGTCAGAATAATTCCAAAGCTACAAATGCACTTTTGAATGGCTTCAGTGAAAAAGTATTCACCAAAGTTGCACATTGTAAATCTACCAAAGAGATTTGGGACAAGCTTCGAAATATTTATGAAGGAGATACAAAAGTCAAAGAAAGAAAACTTCAAACTTACAGAGGTCAGTTCGAACAACTAAAAATGAAGGAAGATGAGAATATTGCAGCCTACTTCTTAAGAGTTGATGAAACAATGAATGTAATCATAGGATTGGGAGAAGAAATCGAAGAATCTGTAATTTTTCAAAAGGTACTAAGATCTCTTCCTATGATATTCAACCCTAAGATATCAACACTAGAATAAAGATCGGATCTGAACTCAATGAGAATGGATGAACTACATGGAATATTCACAGCATATGAAATGAGAACTGAACAGGAAAATTCAGATGTAAAAGAAGCAGCCTTCAAAGTATCCAAAAGATCAAAGCAAAAGAAAAAGGAACAAGAAGAAGATAGCAACAACAACGACATCTTGAAAGATGATGAAGAAGTGGACAACTTCATCAAAAGACTGAACAAGGGAACCAATGGTAGGTATACAAGTAAGCTTCATTTAATTTGTTTGAATTGTGATGGTATTGGTCATTTTGCTAGCAAATTTCCTCATAAGAAAAAGAGAAATGATGAAGGTTACTCAAAAGGAAAACACACATATAAAGGCAAAAGAACTACAAAGAAAGATTTCAAGAAAAGCTTATGCATCAAAGAAGACATCTCATCATTAGATGAAGATGAAATCAATGACAGTGAGACAAGAATATTTCTATTCATGGCAGTAAGAGATTATGACAAAGAAGACTTCAAAGAAGAATATGAAGAAGTCGAAGAAGGATATGAAGAAGTCGAAGATGAAATTGAAGAGGCAAAAGTTTACTATCGAGAAGAATTAATGTGTGCCATAGAAGTTATCAGAAGAGAAAAGAAGAAAAACAAGAAACTACAAGCATAACTAGAAGAGAAAAAGGACACTCGAGAACTAGAACAAATGATCACAAGATTGAAGGTTCAAATAGAAGAAGATAAAAGAATTGAAGAAACACTCAAAGAACAACTAGAAGAAAATGACAAGATCATTGGAAACTTGGAAGTAAATATTGTCACACTAAGAAAGGATATTCAAAATAAAAATATGCAGAATAACTCAAAAGTTCTGTATGACATTATCAACAGTAAAAAATCTCATCTTGGCAAGTCTGTACTTGAATACAATCAGACAGAAAAGGGATCAAGCTCCAAAACAACATAGCAAGAAACAAATCCAAAAAGCTATGCAGAAACAATCAAAGGGGATAGGAAGATGTACAAGGAAGATTACAGTGACACTCCTCCACCGAGAAGATTTAGAGTTTAGAATCAACAACAGACAGATAGGGCTTAAGAAAAAGAAGGATTCATAAGATCACCTTCTTTCAGAAGATCTTCAACTCCCAGGTATCAAACTATATTTTTTGGTTTATGTCATGCATGTAATAATTTTGGACATAAAACTGTGAATTGCAGAGCTAACAACAGGAACAATAACAACTTTGAGAATCATACACAAAGGGGTTACTCAAGAATACCCAGTGAAACACAAAGAAGAAGTTACAACAGGTTTGAATCTTTGAGCATTGAAGTGGAATGTTACAAATGTAACAATTTTGGACACGTGGCCAAAAATTGCAAAATGACAGTCCCTCCTAAAGAACCTCAACAGAATAACAAAAATCATAGATAAGAATCTCAGAAAATGACATGGATAAGAAAGCAATATCAGTATAGCAATGAAGAATGCACAGTCGCTCTACAAGCTAAGCAGAAGAAACACGGTTGGTATGTTGACAATGGGTGTTCAAAACACATGACAGGTGATAGAGACAAATTTCTTACATTGCGAAAGGAAAGAAATGGATCAGTCTCCTTCGGAAATAATAATTCAACCAAAATCATTGGATAAAGCACAGTCTAAATTGGGAACAAGAATAAAAAGGCACAAAATGTTCTGCTAGTATAAGATATGAAACATAATCTTCTAAGTGTGAGTCAAATGTGTGACCAAGTTCATAAAGTTACTTTCGATTCACAAAAGTGTGAGATAAGAAGAGAAGGTTCAAGGAAATTGGTCGGTACAGCTGCAAGAAATTCAAACAACATATATTTGTTAAGTGAAATTGGAAATGAAAAGTGTTGTCTAGGAAAGGAATATGAAAGTTGGCTATGGCACAGAAGAATGGGTCACATGCATTTTGATAACCTTGTCAAAGTCAACAAAAGAGAAACAGTCAGAGAAATGCCCCAGATGACGAAACCAACCAACACTTTATGCAACAATTGTCAACAAGGAAAACAAACAAAGACCAGGTTCAAATCAAAGAAATATTCAACAATAAGACCACTGGAAATTGTGCATATTGATCTAGTTGGACCAAATACAACAAAGGGTTTAAAAGGTGAGAGATACTTTATGTTATTAGTTGATGATTATACAAGAATGACTGCAGTTTGCTTTCTCAAGAACAAGTCAGAATCTTTTGAAAACTTCAAGATCTATAAGGAAATGGTTGAAAATGAGATGGATTCAAGAATCAAATGCTTGAGATCTGATAATGGAGGAGAGTTCACTTCAAAGGAATTTATGGACTACTGCATCAGTCATGGAATAAAAAGGAAATTCTCCGTTGCTAGGACACCTCAACAGAGTGAAGTTGTTGAAAGAAAGAACATGAAAGTACAGGAAATGGATCGAACAATGCTAATGGATTCCAAATTGACAGATATATTTTGGACACAGGCAATGCATACAACAATTCACATTCAAAACAGAATAATGCTCAAAAACAACACTGATAAAACTCCCTACGAGCTATGGAAAGGAAGACCAACAAATGTGAAGCACTTCAGAGTTTTTGGAAGCAAATGCTACATCAAAAGAGCAGATGGCAGAATGAGAAAGTTTGACTCTCGTGTGGACAAAGGAGTACTTGTTGGTTACTCAAGTACAAGGAAAGAATACAAGTGTTACAATATAAGATTGAACAAAGTTGTGGAAATAATCAATGTAACAATTGATGAAACAGGTAGACCAGAATCAAAGGAAGAAGAAAACAAATCAATAGAACAACTTTTTGAAGAAGAAGAAGCAAAAGATGAAGTAGAAGAGGAATATGAAGAGAATCCGACAGAAACAAAAGATCAAGTTCAACAAGTATCTCCAAATAGACCTAGCAAACGAGTACAGAAGAATCATCCTTCAAATCAGATTATTGGAAACAAAGATGCAGGAGTTGAGACTAGAAGAAAAATTCGTTCACCAGAACAAACACACCTAGCACTCTTATCTACAATTGAACCAAACTGTTTTGAAGAAGCCAACAAGGATGAATTTTGGAATAAGGCCATGAATGAAGAATTGGATCAAATAGAGAAAAATGACACTTGGGAACTGGTTCCAAGACCAAAGAATAAGAATGTGACCGACACAAAATGGGTTTTCAGGAATAAATTAACTGAAGATGGACAAGTTACAAGGAACAAAGCTAGATTGGTATGTAAAGGATATGCACAGATTGAAGGAATCGATTTCTAAGAGACATTTTCCCCAGTTTCCAAAATGGAAGCAATCCGGTTGCTTTTAGCCTATGCATGATCCAAAAGTGTTAAAGTATATCAGATGGATGTAAAATCAACTTTTCTGAATGGGGAACTTGAAGAAGAAGTCTACATTGAACAACCAGAAGGATTTCAGTTGTTAGAGAACACAGATTATGTGTGTAAATTAAATAAGACCTTGTATGGTCTAAAACAGGCTCCTAGAGCATGGTATTCTAGACTGGATAAGTATCTGCAAGAGGCAGGGTTCAGAAAAGGAAGTGCAGAAAACAACCTCTACATCAAGGTAAGTGAAGGTAATATTTTATTAATTGAAGTTTATGTTGATGATATTATTTTTCGTAGTGATGATGACAGGTTAAGCCAGAAATTTGCAAAAGATATGCATAATAAATTTGAAATGTTGTTACTTGGAGAACTATCCTTCTTTTTGGGACTTCATATACGTCAAAGCAACCAAGGAATCTTTATTTCTCAAACCAAGTATATCAAAGAAATGCTAAAGAGGTTCAGAATGGAAGATTGCAAACCAGTTATCACTACCATGCAAACCATTTACAAGTTAGAAAAGATGATGATTCAAAGTCTACAGATCAGAGGCAATACAAGTCAATGAATGACAACCTACTATATGTGACAATATCCAGACCAAATGTAGTGCAGGAAGTTGGACATGTGGCATGATTTCAAGCAGCACCAAAGGAGTCACATGTGTTAGCAGTGAAGAGGATTTTCAGATATCTCAAAGGAACAAAAGAGCTTGGATTATGGTATCCAAAAGAAAAGGATCTATCACTTATTGCTTACAGAGATGTAGATTGGGCAGGTTGTATTGATGACCGATGAAGCACTAGTGGAACAACGTTCTACTTGGGTGAGTGTTTAGTATCATGGCTAAGCAAGAAACAATCATCAGTATCTTTATCTACAGCCGAGGCAGAGTATATTGCAGTAGCATCATGTTGTACACAGGTTCTTTGGATGAAACAAACTCTAACATATATACAGGTTGAGTATGATGAGACCACTCCAATCTATTGTGATAATACAAGCGCCATCCGTATCTCGAAGAACCCAATGATGCACTCCAAGATGAAGCACTTTCCAATAAAGTATCACTTTCTACGGGAGCAGGTGTTAGAAAAGAACATCAGAGTTGAGTATGTGGGCACAAAAGAACAAGTGGCAGGCATCTTCACAAAACCACTTCCATGAGAATCCTTTGAATATATTCGCTAGAGACTTGGAGTTTTTTCTACTCCAAAATGAATGCTTTTTGAATGCTTATCTTATATGTCTTAGATTTACACGAGGAAGCCCATAAGAGGACAATTCAGTCAGGAGGAGCAACCTCGGATGGAAAGATACCTTTGCCATTGATGACAAAGGGGGAGAGATTTATTAGATGCAGAGGACAGAGGCATGGTTCCAAGGGGAGAATGAGTGATATGATTTTAGTATTCCATCAGAGTGTTTCCATCAATGCCAAAGGGGCATATTGTTGATTAAGGTTGGTTGTCATTGATGTCAACCCTTGAAGAAAGCCTCGTAGCACAAAGGTTGGGTAATGGACCCAAGACTGTTTGATGTAAATATGAATTGTTATTGTATTATCATGGTTAATAATAAGTAGAAATGGATGAACTCCAAAGTGATCCCCTTATGGTGAAATCCCTCACGGGAAGACGCTTTACAGATTGAGTTATCCTAGAAGTATGGTTAGATAACCCATGCTTATTTGTGGAATAATGAGATGAATGCCAGTGAATTTGTCAGTGAAACTATCCTATATGGATAGTTCTTGTCATTCCATTTCTGGTGGTATGTGGAACGTCACATAACTTCTCACGGTATGAGAGTTATGGCCTTATGAAGTTGGAGGACCCTCATATGTCATCTAGAAGCCCCAAAAGGTCAAAGTAGTCAAAGTGGTTTAAGAGATTTTAAAAGGTAAATAATAAAGTGAAGTGATGAGTGTACTATAATTCAAAGTGAATAAAAAATAAATTAATTCAATAATAAATTTAATGGAGAAATTAGAAGTGGTTTAACCCTAAAATAAGGAAAGTGGGCAAAGTGACCTAGAAGATGTTTTTAAGGACGCTACTTGGAGAGTATAAATAAGAGGAAAGGCTCTCTCATTTAGGATACACTTGAGCATATTGAATACCTATAGGTGTCTGAGGTAACCAAAGGATATCTAAGCCAATTTTCTAAGGAAAGTGAAGAAAATAAGGCTGAAATTCAAGGAAGGATAAATTCTTTTGATGATGCTTTCTAAGGTATGTTTTTTTCAAGGCATCTCACCATTTTTGCAATAACTTTTTTTCTAGAATTATTTAGACCGTGAAATTGCTATGCCATTGAAGAAACATATCCAAGTATCTGTGGTAAAAAATTAAGCTTGTGGTTGATTGTATTTTTGGAGTTACACTGCGTGGAAAATAGGGTTTGTGGCTAGTCCTTAAACTAGTAAAAAACAGGTGTTTCGGGTAAAAACGTCACAACTTCTTCATAACAGATCCAAATTCAGTAAGACAAAATGTGTTGGTTATATTACAGTATGTAGTATGGTGTGTAACAGTTTCATATCAATTCAATAAATATTCTATGCGGGGCACGCTCTACAAGGCCACTTTTTAGAATAAGACATAATTCAACAAGGTGTGCCATTTTTTCCATAATTCCTTTTCTGAGAGGTTCCAAGTAGTGACACCAGGAGGAATTGCATAAAACACACTGAAGAACATTGTGTATCAGTTTCAGGTCTTTATTCATTAGATATACAAAGCTATGATTATTTCAAGTTAGGGTTGTTGACTAATCCGATGAAAGTCTGGAAGTGTCTTCTCCAAAGAGTAATTTATTAAATTCATACACAAAATCATTGTAAACTTCATAAAAATAATGGATAAATTTCTACCTCTAGAGAGCTTGATACCACGTAGTCACTGGATTGATTTTCGAGTTTACCCTTTTTCCAACACTCAAACCTTTAAAAATATGATAGTGTGTGATAAAAATAATAAGATAAGATTCCATATAGAATTTTGTCTCACTTCTGAAATTCATTAACTGTGCGGAAATTTTATTTGATATGATTTTTTCCTAATCAAAGATAACATTCTCATGAACTGTAAAATGTAAAATATATAGTGCGAGCCAAGGAATAGTTGTCGTAGAATCTTGACCAGTAACTATAGTAAATAACCAAGCAATTTATCGATAAGGGTCCTTTTAAGAACTAACCTGGATTCTAGATGTATCTTTCAACATTGCAATAGGACCTTGTAAATATTCATGCATGAGCTCTATTCCACTATTTTTTCCTCTAAGAAAATTTCTGGCTTCTTCTCCTTTGTATGTTGAGTTCGACTTTGGTAGTTTTAACAAATTTTCGAAAACTAAAGGTGCCAATGAAATATGGGAGCTGCTCTTTAATGTAATTGTTCTTCTGTTCTGGAAAAAATTATCAATGCACTGGGTGACAATATATTTGAACTTGAAAACCTCAGGGACACAACCACCGAGAGTATTCCTGATGTCCAAACCTTATTATTATCTTTATATGGAAATGTTGAATAATACCAATATGCCCTCGACTAGTGGTAATTGTGATCTTCTCTGGAGAAGAGATTCAAGGTATCATCACATAAATGTTGATTTCTTTCGGCCATCTTCAACAGAAGCTTTCTTCGTAATATCACTTAGAATAGTGAAATAATCTTTACATTAGATCCTTGATGACAACATTAACTTGAAATAGATGGGATTTTTCGTCTGTAAAAACATCACTAATAATGACCTTTTCAGAATTCAATTTAGCAGTTGAGTTCATAGAATTAGCATTTAATATGACTCGAGAACTGTGAAAGAGAAAGGACACGTCACGACGGGGAGTCAGAGTGGAGGAAATCAAATGAGAATGTGAGTGCGCAAGTCCGAGAGTCCGACGTGATAAGAAAACTGGCTAACTATTGATACTTGTCGAACGGACTTGTGAAGACAGGGAGATATAAAGAAAACAAATTGTGGGTTCGCAAGTCCACGAGTTCGTGAATGAAAAAATAAACTAAGTGTGACAAAAGGTTCAAAGAATAAAAGTGATAGACCGTGAGTCCGCGAATCTGCCAAACTGCGAATATAACAAAATGACATAAGTATAAAAAAAAATAAGTTGTGGAGGTAATATATGACAATGAAAATTATAGGAGGGAAACATACTTAGAAAAAATATAAGTGCAGAGTAATGAAAAAGAAATAAGAAGTTATGAGATCCAATAGTTAGTTATAATACCTTATATAGTGCTCATGTTTAAGTGGTTATAAGAGTCAAGAGTTAGGATTGATGGATGACATAGGCGACATGATTAATATATTATGGCTTAGAGGTTAGGGTTTACAGGGTCTAGTTGTTATACAATGGGCCATCAATGTTAATGATTAGATGTGATAATAGTTAAAGTCAT
>JASDQU010374500.1:0-42678 GCA_032191745.1 Picea mariana | reverse complement strand
TATATATTACATTACATGTTATAGCTATTATAATTAGGATTAGGGATTATGGGGTTTAAGGGTTAAATGTTAAAGTAATGGATAATTATAAGGTTTAAGTATTAGTTGTTCACAATGTTAGAGTTAAAGATTATATGTTATATGTTTTGGAGTTTATAGAGATGATAAGAATTAGGGATTAAAATGTATATTAGGACACAAAGGTATTGGGAATTAAAATTTCAGTGTTAGGGGTTATAGATTTATATTAGGCTATAAAGGGGTTGGTACTTATGGATTCAAGGTGTTAGGGGTTATACGAGATATATTAAGAGTTAGATGAGTTCGGGGTGAGAAGACTTATAAGGGTCATGGGTCGTATGATATTGATGTTATTAGGTTGGAAGGGTATATGGGTTATAAGGGTTAGGGATTATAAAATTCTATGGAGATATATTAGGTATTACGGATTAACCCCAAAGGTAAACTCAATTGATTGAACTATATGATTAAGGCATGTTGTCGATGAGAACACCACAAGTCATGGGTTCAAACATTATTTAGTTCTTTGTGGCTACCAACTTCTATTGTGGTTGGTGGTTTAGACACCCTCCATTTGAATATTTTATAGAAAAGGGAGAGTTCTTGCGAGGTATTATTTAAAAAAAATATATCAGGCATTAAGGGTTATGGTTGTTATGGGAAAATGGTTAGTGGCTATATAGTTTAAGGATTATATATTAGGGTTTAGAGGTTATTTGAATTAAGATCTATAAAATTTATTGGTTATAAAAAATAGGGGTTGTAAGTGCTACAAATTATAGGTGTTAGCAATTAAGAGTTATTGGTTATAGAGGGCAAGGTTATAAGACAAAATGAGGTGATTACTAGGATACTTAAGGTTATATGTGCAATTAGGTTATAGGGATTTTAAGGGTTATAATTATTAGTGTTTAAGGTTCATACTAATTAGGGGTTATAGAGGTTAATAGATTAGGGGTAATAGGTGTAATAAGGTTCAAGGGTCATAAAGTTAGGATAAATAAGATATATAGTTGGTAGGAGTTGTGGAGGTTATATGTTAGCAATGATATGAATTGTAAGGGCATGGAGTGATAAGCCTGATAAAAATTATATGGGATAGAGGATATTGGAATTATAATGAATTAGGTGTTATAGAATATATGTTATAAGGATTAGGGATTATATAATCTATTGAGTTAAGAATCATATAGGTTTGCATTATACGAATTAGGGATTAAATTAAATGGTAAGGGGATATAAAGGTTATAATGATAAATGGTTTTAGGGGTTACAATTTATTCTGACTAGGGTTATAAGGATTAGTGATAAAAAAGAGTTAGGGGTGATAGTGGTTTAGGGTTAAGGGTCATTATAGTTATAAAGGTTAAGGATTATTAATCTTATGGGTTATGTTACTAGTTATAGATCTTAGGGTTAGGAGGTGATATGGTTTAGGGTTAGAAGTGTTAGATTCTATAATAGTTAATAATTATTAGGGTTAATGGTTAAAGAACATTTGTATAGGTGTTATATTTTAAAGGTTATAAAGGTTACACATTATAGATTTTTAGGGCTATATTAAGGATTATAAAGGTTATAATTTACAAGGGTTACATGTAAGGGGTTATAATAGTCAACAATAAGGATGATATATGTTAAAAGTTGAGGGTTAATATTTAGGGGCTATAAGAATTGAGAGATAATGATTATTAGGCTTAATTGTTTAATTGTTTAATATTATAATGATATATTAAGGATTATAAAGGTTATAATTTACAAGGGTTACATGTAAGGGGTTATAATAGTCAACAATAAGGATGATATATGTTAAAAGTTGAGGGTTAATATTTAGGGGCTATAAGAATTGAGAGATAATGATTATTAGGCTTAATTGTTTAATTGTTTAATATTATAATGATTAAGAGTTATAGTGTTCAATGCTATAATAGTTAAGACTTATACGAATTATAAATAATTTCAAAATTACGGGGTATAATAGTTAAGTGTTATAAGGGCTATGGGTTATATGGGATAGGGTTAGAGTGGTTATGGGTGAAGGATTATAAGGTTTAGGAATGATAGAGATTTTGGGTTATATTATGAATTATATCCATTAAGAGTTATATATAATTAGATTTAGTTTAAGTTATAGGTTATATGGATTAAAACTTTAAGGTTATAATGTTTAGGGGGTAAGGGGTTATAAGAGGTGGCATGTAGTAGTTATAGAGGTTATAGGGGTTAGTGTTGATAAGTGTATGGTATTAATGGTTTATGGGTTATATGTATTAAGGATGATATTAATGGTTACAAGGTTCAGATGTTATAAAACTCAATGATTCTAAGGGTTGGTAGTTGTGATTTATAAGGGGTATAAGTAAAGGATTATGGGGGTTCAAAGTTATATTGTTTTTACTATTTAAGGATCAATGTTTATAGTTTTAAAGGTGTTATGGGTGACAAATTATAGTGGAGTTGATAGGTTAATGGTGTGAAAGGGTTATATGGTTTATCATAGTTATAGATTTTATTGGTTATAAAGGTTAAGTTTTATTGGGGGATTAGGGGTAACTATACACCATGTGTATTAGGGTTTATAAATCTTTCTCCTAATAAGAGATAAAGGTTATAAGGGTTTCAAAATATGTGTTATATTGGTTAGTGGTATTAGATATTATTAACTATGGATTATAGGTTAGAGGTTATCTTAAGGGATATAATGGTTAGGGATTAAAGTTGATGCGTTATCAAGGTTATATTAGGAATTGGTGGTTACATGATTGTATTAGGGGTTATATGTGAGATTAGTTATATGGTTTAGTCTTAAAACATCATATGATATAATGATTATAATGGTTATAACAATTGTGTGTTAGGGATGATATGTGTTATTAGAATTATAGGTTATACATGTTACTAGTTATAACATTTAAGGATTAAAAGAGCTCTAGGTATTAGGATTTATGCACTAGTAAAGTTATTAATATTAATGGTTAAAAGTTATATGATATAAATATTAAGGTTTAAGATTAAGGGTTATAAGTAATTTTATATTAAAGGAGTTTGAATATTGGGGATATAAGTGTTATGAGTTAAGAGTAATTCCATGGAGATTATATAGGCTTGGTGTTAGGGGTTATATTACTTAGGTGTTAGGTATTATGGTTGATAAGGGTTATAAATTAATGTTTTGTGGGTAGGTGTCAATGGTTATAAGGATAAAGGGTTATAGGTTTATATGGGTTCTTATGGTAATTGAGGTGGTGTTAGGGGATATATAATTTAAGGGTTAGGGATATGTGTGTTATAAGGATTAGAGGTTATAGGTACTGATAGTCATGGGGGTTAATGATTATTGCGATTCATATATGGGTTATAAAAATAGGTGTAATGGATCAAATGGTAGAGATTATTAGTATTTTAGGTTAATATTTATGGGTTGTAGGAATTAGAGGTTAAATTCTAGGGGCTAAAAATATTGAGGGCGAGGGTTACATTGGTTAGGAATTAAAAGGGTTAGGATTTCAGTCATATATGTGACAAGGGTTAGGATTTTATGGATATGTGTGATAAGGGTTAAGGGTTAAGAATTAATAGTTATATAGGTTAAGTGTGAGTGATTATATGAGTTAAGAATTAGTTATTATATATTATAGAGGTTGAAATTAAATTTTGTTGGGGTTATGTATTAAGGGTTACACAGATTATAGTTTATATGATTTACATTGATTATGGACTATAAAGCTAACTAAAGTGAAAGTGGTTATAGGGAAATTAAGGTGAAAAATGTGGTAATTAGGGTTAAGGGTTAATATAGGGGTTGACATTTAATGATTATCAAGGGAGGTGGTTAGAGTTGATAAGGATTATATGTTATATAGGTTAAGGGAGGGGGACTAGGGGTTACAAGTGTTAGAGGTTATAAAGGTTAAGGATTCCATGGTTATGGGAAATTAGTGATAGGGGTTATTAGGGTTTGAGGTAATAAGGATGATATGTATTATAGGGGTTATAGGAGATGGGATTTATAGGTGTTAGGGGTTATAAAGGGTATATAATTTAAAAGTTACATGCCGATAAGGATTTATATTTAAAGGAGTTATATTAAAGGGTTTATATACATTATAGATATTGTGATGGTTAGTGGTCATGGTGATTAATGGCTAATACAAGTTATATGGATTAATGGTTACATGCTATATGTATTAAGGTTATAGATTCTTATTCATTTACGGGTTGAAAGTGATAGGGATTGGAAGTTGGGAGCTAAGAGTTCTTGAGGTTAGAGAGTATGGGTTGTATGTATTTGTAATTGAAGAGTAGGGGTTCTAATATTTACAAGTTTTAGGGTTTCTATTATGGGGAAATAATGGGTAAGGATTATGAGTTAGGGGTTATAAGTGTAATTTAAATTAGAGATTGTATTAAACATTAGGGGAGAGATTGATCCAGATTTATGAGCGAAACGAAATCAATAAAAAAATGAATACAATAACACAGAGATACAGAGAACAACAACAAATATCCAGTGAACAAGAACTTCTATTGAATAAATAAAATAGCTGTAAAATTGCAGAACTGAAACAACTTGCTGAAATGGTGGTAGCTATCTCTGAGAAGCGATGTGGCTGCTACACACATCCATCTGAGCAGAATGATTACAATGAGGCTCTAGAGGCCTTTTAAACATTACTCATAAATGCCCAAAAACCTAGACATAAAAAAACCTAAGCCTAGGAGATGAAACACCAAAAGTTATGTGGGCCCCGATGGGTAAGTTGGTACATCAACTTCTCGGGGTCATAACTTTTGCATACAACCTCCATTTACATGAAATCCTGTTGGAAAGTTCTTTTCAACAACTACACATTATGTTGTCAAACTCTGACTCTGTCTATAGTTTGACTGTGGCATGCCAAAAAAACACTGCTTAGGGCCCAAAAACAGCCCTAGAAGTATAGAAAGATGTATTGACATGAAAACTTCCAAAATAATCGAGTTGGATTAGGTAGGCAGCCACCAATATCCACTTGGAAGATGTGTAGGGATTTATACATCCCCGTAAGTGTAGAACCCATAATTATAAAGAAGTATAAAATAACATGCTGAACTAAAATTGTCAAGAGGAGCTAGTTGGAATATGTGGGTGGCCACCAATATCCACCTGGATCAGTCCTCCCCCCTAGGAAGAAATGGTATCCATTGTGTTGAGTGACCCCATTAGGTGAGGAAACTTCTGCTGAATTTGGCCTCGAGTAAGCCACTTGCCTTGGTGTAGGAGATGCCCTTCCTTGACAACCCGATAAAGATGGATCCTCTGCTAGTGAGTGCCCTTGACCTATGTGTCCACTATCTAATTAGTGGATACAAGTTCCATGCAGTCATGGTTGAACTTTGTTGGTGTCAATTGTTCTTTGATCTCTGAGGTGTCCAATAATGGTGGAATATATGGTCGAAGGAGGTCCACATTGAACACTGGGTGTAAGCCAAAGAAGGGTGGAGTGTTGAGATCAAAATAATTGCTACCCACAACCTTGGTGATAGTGTAAGGCCCATAGCGAAGTGGGCAGAGATTATGATGGGGCCTTGTAAGTCATTCTTTCTACAAATGTGACCAGACCTTGTCTCCCACCTGAAACGGGTGCGATAATCGATGTTGATCATGGCGCTGCTTGTACTTAGCATTGAATTTCTGCAAAATCTCATGGACATGTTGGCATATGTGTTGAATCCACTCAATGAATCTGGTGTCTTTGTCATCCTCATACTGAACATGGGAAGATTCTTCCTGTGTGGTTGCAAGAGGTAGTGCAACATCAATGGGACCCAAGGGTTGGAATCCCATCCCCACCTGAAATGGGATATGGCCGATGGAGCCATGGAGAGCTCTTCTGTAGATATGATGAACATAGGGAATACTTTCATCCCATATATGCAGATGCTTAGAGTTGTACATGCACAAGATGTGCACAATCATCCGATTGATGACCTCTGTCCGGTTGAGGGTGGAAAGTAGTGGATTTATTGAGATTGGTGTCCAACAATGACTAGAGACTTGACTGAAATGTGTTGAGGAACTGACTGTCCCAATTTGAGGTGATGGTCTATGGTATCCCAAAATGGACCCACACGCGTTCGAAGAAGATCTTGGCAGTGTATGCCGCTATGATGCTCTTCTTGCAGGCTATGAGAATGACCATTTTTGAATACCGATCAACCACCGCAAATACAAAATCATTGCCTTATTTGATGGACGTAAGGATATACATGTAATCCATTGAGATGGATTCCCAAGGCCTCTTTGGAGTAGGAAGAGGGGTGTATAAGCCTTGCTTCTTGATGGTTGTCTTGGAAATGACACATGCAGTGCAAGATCTAATATACTTGTTGACGTCCTATCAAAGTTTTGGCCAATAGAAATGTTTCTATAAAACGACCACAGTTTTCTCCATGCCAAAATGTCCTGCCATCCAACTGTAGTGAGCCTCCCAAATCATCTTTGCACGCTCACTTGCAGGAACATAGAAATGGCCTAGATGACATAACTGTCCGTCCTGAATGTGAAAATTGGTGACAGTCATGCCTGTACCCAAGAGATGATAGGTAATGTCGAAATCCAGATCTTGTTGATAAAGTTGGGGCTACTCAGATGCCTCATGCCCATAGGAATGGAGCATAGTGGTGAGTGCCTCCACGAGAGGTCAACTGAGGTAGTCAACGAAATGATTTATGCTCCCTGTCTTATACTTGATGTTGATATGGAACTGCTGCAGGTAGGTGGACCACTTTTGATGGCGATCGATATGCAAATTCCCATATGTCTGTATAAACTGCAAAGGCTTGTGATCGGTGTGGATGATTTTCTCCTTTCCTAGAATGTAATGTTTCCATTGATAGCAGTCTTGTACAATGGAATACATTTCCTTGTCATAGGTGGGGTATTTATGGACAATATCTGAGAGTGTCTCACTATGGTATGCTACCAGATGATCGTGCTGAGTGAGAACTGTGCTTACAACATAGTCGGATGCATCAATCTCAATCTCGAACTATTGTTGCAAATCAGACAAGGAAAGTACTGGAGCTGAGCACAAGTGATGCTTTAGATCATCAAATTCTCATTGTTGTGCCTTCCCCCATGTGAAATTTTCCCTTCCACTGCCCTTGGTCACTTGGATGAGGGTCCATGCAATATGGGAGAATACCAACATGAACCGTAAGTAGAAGTTGGCAAGTCCCAAGAAGATCTGAAGCTTGGTTAGTGTGGTCGTGGCTGAAAATTCATGGATGAATTCGATCTTAGCTAGATCCACATGTACCCCATGCTCATCAACAATGTAGCCCAAGTATTGGACCATTTTCATGCCAAAGGAGCATTTTTCCAAGTTGGCATATAGCTTATGCTGCCGCAGAGTGCTCAAAACCTGTTGAACATGCTGCATGTGCTCCTCCCAAGTTCTGTTGAAGATGAGGATTTCATCCAAACATACCATCAAAAAAGAGTTGGTGAAGGGTCTCAATACATCATCCATCAACCTCATGAAAGTGGCTGGTGCATTTGTTAAGCCAAAGGGCATGACCAACCATTAGAAGAGACCTTCTTTAGATTTGAAAGTGGTCTTCCATAAATCAGTTGGTTCGATGGGAACCTGGTGGTATCCAGACTTTAGGTCAATCTTGCTAAATAACTCCCCCCCCTTGAGTTGGTCAAGAAGGTCATCAATTCGGGGAATTGGGTACCGATTCATGACTGTGATTTTGTTTAATGCTCTGTAATAAATGTAGAGCCACCAGGTCCCGTCTTTATTCTACACTAGTACAATAAGGCTTCCTCAAGGGGAGGATCTGGGTCTAATGTGCCCCTTTTGAAGTAGCTCTTGGATATTGATCCAGAATTCAATCTAGGGACCAAAATTTGTCTAGGAAGGCCTAAAAAACAAAATTCTCAGAATGGCTTCAAAACAGATGTATGCGTAGGCCTCATTGATACAAACCCAACATAACTTGAAAGGGATAAAACAAACGTTATATGCTCCTGATATTGCTATCTATTCATTTTTCCAAACAGACAAAAAGCCAACAGTCAACAGACAAAAAGTTAACGCTGACGTCAACATGACATCATCATGCTGACGTGGCAGTGTCTGGAGGTGACACGTGGAATTTGACCATATAGTGATGTGGACAGGATGCTGACGTGGATAGGACAGGTGGACCAATCTGGGAGTGACACATGTCACCACTGCAAGGGTGACACGTGGCACGTCCGTACGGATGGCGTGGCCGGTCCGACACGTGGCATGTGTGTTGACGCAGTTGGTTGCTGATTGGGCAGGTGGAAAACGTGGTCCAATCGGTGCTTGACAAGTGTCCTTTGGTGGATGAGTTAAATGGTGCCACATGGCACCCCATCATTATTGTCYGTGGTAAAAGTTTTTGGACTTCCCGGAATCGACTGCATGACCTCGGGCGTGGGGGAAGCACTTTGGGMARRACGGGTTACCAACCTGCCTGCGGTGGTTCTTGTTAAACCATGGCACATGTTATATATTTAAACTTACCTAAGGGTCTAGGCGGAGGAGGTAACAACTGGGGTCTAGCCCSAACCCCGGTTTTATGTTGCCATATGACCACCATTCCACACTCGACGCTCCACTCCAGTGATAATGATAGGGCATGGGGTCCATGGTCCAACACACAACCTAACACCATGTGACTCGGGGGTAGTGACCAACAACCAAGCACACCAATCAGGCTCTGGTTCCATCATTTGCGCGATGCGACCAAGTGTTAGCAGAGGAGGGGCCAACGCGTAGCCCCTAGGGGGATGGCGCTTGGCCATATGATCCCATACGACCTTGCAAAGGGGGAGCGTGCCCATGTTTGGGGGCTTGTTTTGATTTTTTTGTAACATAGTGGGTTTTAAACTATAGTATAAGGATTTTTAATGATTTTTCTCAACAATTTGAGAGATTTTGTCTAATATTGGGGTATATTGGGCCCTTTTTGAGGCTAGATCTTGGGGAGAAGTTGGGAGGTTGTTACCAACTTCAGATATGTTTAAACCAGGTATTCTTGAAGCCATGGAGGAGGTTCAGAGCAGGTTTATGCTGAATATGTTCCAAGCCAAAGCCATTTTTATGCAGGGAAGATGTTGAGGAGAGCACCTTTGCAGGCCATTTCTGGAAGCTCCGATCATCTGATTTTAGTGCCGTCAGTTTTGTTGGGTTCTAGAGATTTGGTAGAGAAAGACCAGACCAGTTTGTAACCTTTTTGGCACTGTTATGATGCTATTTTAAATATTTGAACATAAATAAGAAAGCCTCACCCATTGAGACAAAGGCCCAAAGACGTAGGTGAGATTGCCGAACTCCGTTATCACTTTTGGTGTTTTATGGTTTGCTGTTCTTCATGCTTATGTTAAGATCTGTATATGTTTATATGGATGTCATATTTCTTACTCTTTCATTAGTTTCCTAAGTGGTAAAATAACTCATGCATAATAACTCAACCATTGTCGTTTAAAAGATCTTTTCGGATCAAGTGGTATCAGATCTAGTTGACGTTTGGATTTGAGTTTTGCATGTTAACCAGGGAAAAAATACATCGTGGTGAAGACAATATTGTTGAAGAGAATCTATTTATTGGATTGAGAAAGAGAACTTCTCAAAGCAAGAAGATGGCATCCGAAGAGGGACTTTCTCAGGATGAGAAAGAGTTTCAAAAAACTTTCTTCGCCATGTCAGAGACGATGAAGGTTTTGTATGAGGATTACTTGGAATGAAAGTGACTGAATTTGGGTGAATCTTCAAAGGGAAAAATTTAAGGAGTGGATCCTCCTCAAATTCCTCCTTCACCTCCATCTTCACCTCCTTCTTCTTCAATTTCAAATTCTAAATCCACTGCAAAGAAACATGTCCATAAACATAACCAATACATGCCATTATTAAAAATTGATGTGAAATTTGAATTACCTATGTATGATGGTGAAGTTAATGTAGAGAGACTTGAAAATTGGGTCAGATAGATGGAGGTTTATTGCAGTGTGCAATAGATCAAGGATGAGGCAACTCAGATCAAGTTGGCATCACTTAGACTTGCAGGAACATCACTCATCTGGTGGCAAAGCAAATTGAAAAATGGAACGCAACAAGTGGGTAATTTATTTCCATCATGGAAAAGTTTTATTTATGCACTTAGAAAGCAATTCTATCCTTTGGGTTATAAAGAGAAAGCGTTAATTGAATGACAAGCTCTTAAACTAAGAAAAGGACAAACAATGAAAGATTACACATATGGCTTTTGTAAAATGGCATTGATGTTAGATATTCCTTTACATACCCAAGAAACTCTTATGAAGTATATAGGAGGTTTACCTGCACATATTAGAAATACTATATTCATGTTTAGACCAACTAATCTTGATGAGGTTTCTGTTCAAGCGACATACATTGAAGCAGGGAAAACAAGTGTTGGTGTATCAGGGGAATCGTCTTCAAGGAAAGAGGACAAAAGAAAGTGGAATGGAAAGAAGGAAAATTCAGTGGAAAGAAAGGAAGAGAAACCCTCTTGAAAGCATTGTAAGAAAGAACGGAATGATGAGGACCATTGTTGGCAATTGCATCTCGATAAGAGACCGAAGTGGTTCAAGGAAAAGAAAGGGAGGCAAACAGTTGCAACAACAACACGACCAACAGACTTGGGATCGGATTCATGTGATGAATCAAAAGTCTCATTGGTTGGTTTGAAAGGTAAAAGTGATGATGGATTTGATGTTAGAAGAAAATTGTTTCACTTAAGGGTCATTATGCGACATACTAAGGTCGACACATTGATAGATATTGGGTCTCAATCTAACTTAATTTCAGAGGAATTGGTTAAGCAATTGGGATTAAAAACTCAGATGCATCATAATCCCTACACACTTAAATGGATAAGCAACAATCATCAATTGCACATAACAAAGCAATGCACATTAAAGTTTGCAATTTCTTCTAAGTTTGTGGATGAGGTAACATGTGATGTGGTGCCACTCAATGAATGTGGAATGGTCTTAGGCAGTCCTTACTTGTATGATCGTAAAGCAATCTTCTACAGGGAAAATAATCAATATCACTTAACCAAAGCAGGTCAAGAATATGTTGTTCATGCTCATAATTTAAAGGCAAATAAATATCTTTGAACTATGGAACAATTAAGAAAGGTAACTCAAGCAAGAAACACACCTATAATTGTTTCAAATCAAGTAATCGATCTTAAGTAAGAACAAGAGATGATTGTAGAATGGAAAATCAATCACACGTTGCTTCAAGATAAGCTAATGTTGTGAAAGTATTACAAATATATTAGCTCATTTGTAGTCTTATTTTTGAATCTATCATTAGTAATGTTGTCTACATGGATGATAGTGGCTTCAGTAAGATGTGACAGGGTACAAATGGCTAACAATATGTTGTTGGTTATCATGATTGGTTTACAGTTGATTTTGATGAGACAGGTACACAAGACATAGTTCAAATACAGAGAACAAGTCGGGTTCCCTATCCCACACTTGATGATTGGTCAATAACCTTTTGTGGGACCAAAAGGTCTTTAGTGGGGAGGTGTGATCCATAATTGGATCTAGGGACCAAAATGGGTCCAGGAAAGCCTAAAAATAAAATTTCTTAGAATGGATTCAAAACGGACATGTGCGTAGACCTCATCGATACGGACCCAACGCAACTTGAACAGGCTCAAACATACTTCGTATGCTTCCGATATCATGATCTGTTCGTTTTGCCAAACATGCAAAAAGTCAACAACCAACAGGAAAAAAGTCAATGCTGACATCAACATGATGTCATCATGCTGATGTGGCAGCATATGGAGGTTACACGTGGAAGCTGACCATATAGTAACGTGGATATGATGTTGACGTGGACATGATAGGTGGACCAATCTGGGAGTGACATGTGTCACCACTGCAAGGGTGACACGTGGCACGTCTGTACAGATGATGTGGACATCTGACACGTGGCAGGTGTGCTGACGTGGTTAGTTGCTAACTGTGCAGGTGGTAGACATGGTCCAATTAGTGCTTGACAAGTGTCCTTTTGTGGGTGAGTTAAACGGTGCCACATGGCCTAGACATGGGCTGCCACGTGGCACCCCATCATTGTTGTCTGTGGTAAAAGTTTTTTCACTTCCTCGGAATTGACCGCATGAACTCTGGCATGGGGGAAGCACTTTGGGCGGATCGGGTTACCAACCTGCTTGCGGTGGTGCTTGTTAAACCATGGTGCATATTATATATTTAAACTTACCTAAGGGTCTGGGCGGAGGAGGTAAGGGTTTGGTTCTAGCCCCAACCTCGGTTTTATGTTGCCATACGACCACCATTCCACACTTGGAGGTCCACTCCAGTGATAAGGATCAGGCACGGGGGCCACAGTCCAACACACAACCCACCACCATGTGATTCAGGGGCGGTGACCATCGACCAGGCGCACCGATCGAGCTCTGGTTCCATCATTTGTGCCATGCGACTAGGTGTTAGCAGAGGAGGGGCCAACGCACAACCCCTAGTGGGCTGGCGCTTGGCCATATGTTCCCATATGACCTTGCAAAGGGGGCACGCACCCATATTTGGGGGCTTGTTTTGATTTTTTTGTAACATAGTGGGTTTTAAACTATATTATAAGTATTTTTAATGATTTTTCTCAGCAATTTGAGAGATTTTGGCTAATATTGGGGGATATTTGGCCCTTTTTGAGGCCAGATCTTGGGGAGAAGTTGGGAGGTTGTTACCAACTTCAGATCTATTTAAACCAGGGATTATTCAAGCCATGGAGGAGGTTCAAAGTAGTTTTATGTGGAAGATTAGCCAAGCCAAAACCATTTTTATGCAGGGAAGCTGTTGAGGAGAGCACCTTTGCGGGCCATTTCTGGGAGCTCCGATCATTTGATTTTAGTGCCGTCAGTTTTTTTGGGTTCCAAATATCTGGTAGAACAAGACCAGATAAGTTTGTAACCTTTTTTCCACTATTATGAGGTCATTTTAAAGCTTTGAACATAAATAAGAAAGCCTCACCCATTGAGACAAAGGCCCGGAGACGTAGGTGAGATTGCCGAACTCTGTTATCACTTTTGGTGTTTTATGGTTTGCTGTTCTTCATGCTTATGTTCAGATTTGTATATGTTTATATGGCTGCCATATTTCTTCCTCTTTCATTAGTTTCCTAAATGGTAAAATAACTCATGCATAATAACTCAACCATTGCTAGGTCTCGTCTTTATTCTACACTAGTACAATCGGGATTCCGCAAGGGGAGGAGTTGGGTCTGATGTGCCCCTTTTGAAGAAACTCTTGGATATGACACTTGATTTCATAATTTTCAGTCAGTGAGTGATGATAGATTGGTCCATTAAGCAGAGGTGCACTGGGGGTTAGATCAATTGGATGCTTGACTTGGCAGTGCTTCAGTACCCTGGTGAGTGAGGAGAAGATGTCTCTGTACTCTTCCACGATCTCGTCCACTTGATTCTGCTGCAAGGAGAGGCTCTGTGTAGAGGCCACAGATGTGGTGGTGAGCTTCTACTTACTGTGAGTATGGATCACAAATAAGACATACTTACCGATCTGTGAAATGACCTTACTGCATTTCTTAGCAGAGATTAAAGAAATAGCGGTAAGTGGTGCTACCTCTGGTATCTTGTAAAATTTTCTACCCAAAGTAATAATAACACTGCGGGGTCTAGACTCATACACAACATGTCACTTCCATAAATATGGCTGTCCTAAAATAACATCACAAAATTCAAGGGAAGAAATATCACACAATACCTTGTCTTTGAAGGGCTTGATGTCATAGGGAAGATGACAYTGTTGGCTGACGTGAAGATCTCTTCCTTGGCGAAGCCAACCAATGGTGTAGGGTTGTGGGTGCAGTGTCGTTGGTAGGTCCAACTRCTTGATRAACTCTGCTGAGATCAGGTTCTTATGACTGTCGCTATCGACAAAGAAATGAAGAGGAGCCCCCTTTACCCACATCTGTGAGTGAAAGAGGCATTCCCCTTCCTCTGGTTCTTCTGGTTTGCTTGGCTGGAATTTGGTGGTAGAAACCATGGAACTGAATTCAACATCGATAATCTACTTCCCTCCTTTTGGATTTGAATCAGAGTCAGAATCTACCTCTAAATCAGAAGCTTTCAACTCGGCCACTAGTGACTACTTGGAGTGACATTCTTCGGTGTTGTGCCAAGGGATTTTATGGTATTTACACCATTTTCTTGTGTCCTTCTTCAACTTCTCATTTCCCTTCTTGTGTTGCAGATTTGACTAATTGTCCTGAGAGTGGCCATATTTGCTCCGTCCCTTGTTTTGTGGTTTGGGGCCGCCTTTGCCCTGCTTCGGTTGTGTGGAGTTTTAAAATCCAAACTCTTGCCTCTTTTGCTTAAAATTCTGCTCGATCTTGATAGCATATCTATAAGATATACCCAATGACGCGATGTCCAAAAAACCCATTTCTGTTTGAAAGTATCGATGCAGACAACCGCGGTATTTGAGCACCAGATGTCAGTCAGAGTCTTTGATACCCAATTTGGTGTGCAAGGTATGGAAAATATTGGTGAAATATGGTACTATCTGGTCCCTTTTCTGATGCAGGGTGGTCCATCTTATGTACTGGTCCTTGTAGCTTCCAACATGATAGTATTGTTCTTTAATCACATGCCTGAAGGAATCCCACGTGGGGGAGACCATAAATATTGCAGATTCCTATATGGCCCTTTGCTCAGAGTAAGTATCCCTCAAGTCCTTAACATGGGGGACAACCTTGAGGAGTGCAAAAGTAATCTTTTCCCTATCTAAAAAATTGTTGACCAAAAAATACCCTTTGAGCAGATTCAACCATTTATCTACAACAACCACATCTATCAGTCCTTTAAATAATGGAATATCAAAATTTACCTGTACCTTGAAGGGGGTTTCATGGACGCTTGATGAAGATGTGTCTCATGTGGGAAACCACCGAAGGATCTGTGAAAAGTTGTCCATCATTTCGTTCCTTTTTCGCGCAAGGGCTTCCTCGAGCAACATTTTAAAAGGATCTCCTGCTCCATCATCTTTCTTTTCATCCCACATGGGTTTTTTTCGGGCTCAGAGCAATCGATATGGAAAAGGATCGACTTGTTCGAGTCCCAACTTATTGTACCCAGATCTTGTTGGGGACATGCACGAAGAAAAATAAACGAAGAGCAGACTGCTCTGATACCACTGATCCAGATTTATGAGAGGAACAAAATGAATAATAGATTGAATACAATAACACAAAGATACAAAGAATAATGACTGATATCCAGTGAACAATAACTTCTATTGAATAAATAAAATAGGTTGAAACTGTAAAACTGTAGAACTAAAACAACTTGCTGGAATGGTGGTAGCTATCTCTGAGAAGAGATGTGGTTGCTACGCGCATCCGTCTGAGCAGGATGATTACAATGAGGCTCCAAAGCCCTTTTTAACATTACTCATGAATTCCCAAAACCATAGACATCTAAAAAAGTAACCCTAGGTGATGAAATGCCAAAAGTTATGTGGGCCCCGATGTGTAAGTTGGTACCTCAAATTCCCAGGGTTGTAACATTTGCATACGACCTCCATTTTAGGTGCGTGATAGCCGATTGGAAAGGTGGTTTTGAGAACTACACATTATGTCGTCAAAATCTGACTCCGTCTACAATTTGACTATGTCATGCAAAAAAACATTGTTTAGGGCCCCAAAACCACCCTGGAAGTACAAAAAGATGTACTGACATGAAAAATTCCAAAATAATCTAGTTGGATTAGGTGGGCGGCCACCAATCGCTACCTGGAAGATGTGTAGGGATTCAAACAACCCCGGAAGTGTAGAACCCACAATTACAAAGTAGTACAGAAGAACGTGATGAACTAAAACTGTCAAAAGGATCCAGTTGGAAAAGGTGGGTGGCCACCAATATCCACCTGGATCAGAGATGAGTTACTTGCTTTTGTAGTTAGAGGTCATTTAGATAAGGGTTATATACATTATAAAGGTTAAGTGTTAATAATTATATATGTTTTAAGCATTGATGATAATATGAGTTAATGCTTATGAGGTTTGAGAATTATATGGGTAAGAGTTATAAGTGTTGGGGTTTATTAGCATTAGGGGTTAAGTGTAAGAGGTTATTAGTGTTAGGTTTTACAACTTAGAAGATATGCGATTAAGGGTTATCAACTAGTAGTTAGGGGTTATATGGATTAGGGTTTTTTAATGTTTAGGTGCTATAAGGTTTGGGTTAGGTAATTTAAGTATTATGGGTCAAGGGATGCATATTAATAGTTATATGGGTTAAATGTTTTAGGTGTTATAAGAATTATGAATTCTATTATTAATTATTAGGGTTAGAAATTAGAGTTTATTGGGAACAAGTCTTATGGTATTAATGGGTTAGGGGTTATATAGTTTATAAATGTTAGGGATTATAGGGACAATATTTTCTATATGGGTAATATACGTGGGTATATGTTTAATTGAGTTTATAGGTGTAATTAGGGTTATACTTGTTATTTAGGGGTGGTAAAAGATTTAACAAGTTAGGGAGTATATGCATTAATGGTTAAGAATGATAAATGTTATAAAGGTTACTCATGATAGGGGTTATATAGGTAGTTCTACATGTTTGGGGTATAAGGGTTATATGTGTTATAGGTTTTATAGAATACAAGGTTTATAGTGGACACAAGTAAGAGGCAATAGGTTATAAAGGTTAGAGAATATATAATTTAATGTGATTAGAGGTTACATGATTTAAGGGATATAAATATTTAGAATTAAAGGGATTGTAGGTTATAGGAATTATACTAGTTATGTGTTGGGGGTTATAGGGGTTAGTAGTTTAAATTTTAGGGGTTGTAAGTGTTAAAAGTAATAATGATTATAGTGACTAAAGGGTATGGAGGTGAGGGTGATAATCATTATTTAGGTTAATAATGGTAAGAGATAAGAGTTATATTTGAGGATATATAAGATAAGGGTGATGCAGGTTATAAGTGTTATATTTTACAATAATAAAGGGTTATTAGGGTTCATAGGAGGATGTTAAAGGTGATAATTATGGATTATGGATATAGGTGTTAAGTGTTAGTGGTTATACATACTAGTATTTAGAGGTCATATGGGATAAGTAATAGGGGTTATATGTGTTAGGGTTTAAGATATATATAGAGGTTACATGGATGGATTTGGGAATAAGGGGTTATAATAATTGGGAATTAAATTTAATAATAAAGGTGAAGTATTATGGGTTGTAAGGATTATAAAGACTAGAGGTTAAAGTTCTAGGGGTTACATGGGTTATTGTTTGGGAGTTTAGGGCTGATATTAGTTAAAGGACTTATAGGGGTTATAATTGTTTATAATTAGGCGATACACGTGTAATGGGTTATATGGGTGAGGTCTTAGGGTTCAAAGTTATAGGTGAAAGGCATTAGTATTTCATGGTTAAAGGTTATATGGATTAAAGGTTATAAGGGTTGATGGTTATAGGGGTCATGAGAAATGGGTTATATTAGTAAGGGTTAAAGGGGTTAGGGGTTATGGCTTAAGGGTTATAGTTATAAGTGTTAAGGGTTATGAGTTATAAGGATTAAGAGCTATACGAAGTAATAAGGTTTAAAGGTTAAAATGGTTATAGGGTTTATAAATTCATGTATTATGGGTTATAAGTAATAACTTATGTAGTTTAGCATATATGCATTATAAGAGTTAATAATTAGGGATTATAAGTGTGGTAATGGGTTATAATGACTATTTTTTAACAATTATATGGTATAAAAAAATTAGGAGTTATGGATTACATTAGGGTTTATTAAGGTTAACAAGTATTAAGGCTAACAAGGGTTAGGAATTAGGGGCTATGAGTTATGGATTACATTAGCGTTTATTAAGGTTAAAAAATATTAAGGATGACCAGGGTTAGGAATTAGAGGCTCTAAAGAGTTAGAAATTATAAGATTTATATTAGAGTTTATGGTTGATATTAGTTATAATAATTAATGGTGATATGATTATGGGTTATATAATTTAGAGTTAAAGTATTAGATGTTATAAGGGTTAGGGGTTAAATGAATTAAAAGGGGTTAGGTGTTATAGGGATTAAGGAATATGAGATTTAGTTTTTATATGTGTTATGACATGTATAGGGTATTGCTACACTACATAGGGTGGGGGTTATAAGTGTTAAGGTTTATAGGTCTTACATGGGTTACAAGGGCCATAAGGTTTAAGAGATGATAAGCATTAGGACTTATCAACATTAGGGGTTATAATGCTTATTGCTTATATTAAAGGTCATTATAGTTGAAGATGATAATATATATGGATTAGAGATTAGTTGTTAGATGTGAGGGATTATAGGTGTTAAGGGTTATAATGTTATTGAATAAGGGATTGTAAAGGTGAAGGGTAATATGTTAAATGGAGCTATGGATTAGTGGTTTGGGATTATAGGGGTTAGGAATAATATTAGGAGTTATAATGTTGAATATTATATGGGTTAATTATCAGGGTTTATAAAGGTAATATGCTAAGGATTTAAAGATTAGGATTTATTATTTTTAAGGTTCCATGTGTGTCTACACACACATGTTATATGAAGTAGGGGATATATGGTTCATAATAGTTAGGTGTTATAGAGTCAGGGGTTTCAAGATTTAGTGGCTAGGAGTGATAGGGATATAGGACTATATGGGTTAGGTTTTATGATTATAAGGGTTAAGGTCATGGAGTTTATAGGTACTTTGGGTTATGTTGTAGAGAGGTTATATGTGATATACATTATATGTATTAGGAGTTATAATGTTCATGTGTGAGGAATTATATCAATTATAATGGTTCATGATTCTAGTAGTTAGAGATTACATGGGTTATGATTACATGGGTTTGGAGTTTAGAGGTTAAGCATGGTGGGAATTAGGGTTAATGGATAATACTGATTATACTAGTTATAATTTAAGGATAATAATGATTAAGGAATATATTAAGTGTGTATAGTTGTTACATGTCAAGGGTTATAGGTGTTAGTGATAATGGTTTATAGAATTTATAAGATTTAGGGGTTATGGATTTAGTCTTATAAATATCATATGTAAAAGTTTAAATGCATTAATGATTGTAAGAGTTAGAGGTTATAGGTGTTAGGAGTGAGGGATTTCAACTATTAAGGATTATGAGTTACAAGGGTTATAAATGTTATATGTTAGGGGTTTTAAATATTAAAGGTTATGTTTTTGAAAGGTTATACAGGTTGTGGGTTATATGAGATATGAGATAGGGGATATAAGATTTATATTAATTAGGTATTATAGGGGTTATCTGTTTTAATATTTGGAGGTTAATAATGATACGAGTGATAGAGATATATTTCTACATGGGTTAAGGGATATATGAATTATATGAGATATGGTTTAAGTGTTATGATTATATGGGTTAATGTCATGAAGTTTATAGGTACTTAGGGCTAGGGATTAGAGAATATTGAGGGTTTACATGGGTTTAGGTGTGAGGAATTAAATCATTTATATTGCATTATGGTTATAGTAGTAAGGGGTCATATGGGTTATGATTATAGGGGTTTGGAATTTAGAGGTTAAGGGTTATGAGAGTTAGAGTTAATAGGTGATGATAATTATATGGGTTATGATTTAGGTGTAATAATGATTAGGGATTATATTAATTTATCATTGTTATGTTATATTAGGGGCAAATGGTCTCCACCGAGTGACTTCTGTCATAACATGTACATTGATGGAATATTGAAGAATACCTCTAATTTAATTAAGTATTGATAAAAAATGATATTTTTACTAGATATCCTTTTTTAACCCCCTAATACATATAAAACCCCTCATTCATTGCATCCACCCCCAATACCTACAACATATTTACTCTATTTTTCATAGTTTTAAACACCTATTTTATGAATGAACATGATAATATATTGGTCATAAAGGTGAAGACCTCATGATAATGGGTTATTTTTTAAAGTCTATAAGCATTATGTGTTACAGGTTATAAGGATTATGATTGACTAGGATTGTAATATTAATGATTTAGTGTTATAAGTTCATATGGGTTAAAGTTGATATATAATAAGAAAATAATGATTATTTTGTTTATAAGAGTTAGGAGGTCTAAATGTAGAGGGTTATAGGTTAGAAATAGTAGGGGTTAAGGTCTATAAGGGCTAAGTGTAAAGGGATCTAATAAATATAGGAATTAGGATCAGGGAATATAAAATTTAGGGATTAAAGGTCAGGGGTTCAAGTAATAGGGGTTATACAGGTTAACATTTTTAAGGATTATAGAAACTAGGTATTAAGAATTAGGGGAAATAGGTGTTAGAGGTTAAAAATTAAAACTATTATTGTTAATATATGTGTAAGAAATTATATATAGGAGTTATCAGTCAAAAGTGATATGGGTTAAAGTTGTTAGGGGTTAAGTATTATAAGTCTTATAAATATTAGCAATTCAACATCGCTATGGTATTATGAGGTATAAATTTTATGCATGTTAGGAGTTATAAGGATTATATAGGTTAGGAATTACAATAGCCAATGGATAGAGGGGTTACAAGTAATAAATAACTTAGGGTTTTGAGGTAGTCGGGGTTAAGGGTTAGAGTGATCAATGTTAAAGGAGATAATGATTATATATTTTAAGGATTATTGGATGAGGGGTTATACACAATGGATATAGAGGTTAGGTGATATACCAATTATGATTTAGAGGTTATAGGTTAAGGAATATACGAGTTATAAATAATAAGGGTGATCCAGATTTATGAGCAGAACGAAATGAAACCACAAATTTATAATATTAACACAGAGAGAGAATGAAAAATAATAGAGATACAATAAAACTTAGCTTCTATTAAATAAGAAATATGCTGAAAACTATAAAATGCAGACTAAAAACAAGCTTGCTAGAATGGTGGCAGCTTATCTCTGAGAAGAGATGTGACAAATACACTCATTCACAAGAATATGTGTATAATGAGGCTATGAAGTAATTTTTACAATAAACACGAATTCCAAAACCCTAGATATCCAAAAACCTAACATTAGGATATGAAGCGCCAAAAGTCACGTGGGTCCCGTTGGGTTAAGTTAGTACATCAACTTCTCGAGGTCATAAATTTTACGTACGATCTTCATTTAGGGTGCACAATATCTTGCTGGAAAGGTATTGAAGTGGATATTCATTTAGGGGGATCAATCAAAGCCTTTTGTTTTCATTGAAGTTCCTGATTGTGAAAAAACGTCGTTTATGCCCTCAAATTGGCCTCTAAAGTTCAGGAATCGAAAAAATGCTAAAAATAGTAAGTTGCCAAAAAAATGTTTTGATCCAGTTGGACAAGGTGGGTGCCCACTGAGATCCTTCTGGATCAATCCTACCCCCTTATTAATCAATGGTCTCCATTGCGTTGAGTACCCCCATAAGATGAGGAAATTTTTGCTGAATTTGGCCCCAGATGAGTCACTTGCCTTGGTGCAGGAGCTACCCCATTTTGATAACCCGATAAAGCTAGATCCTTTGTTGGCGAGTGCCCTTGACCTGTGTATCCATGATATGATAAGTGAATTCCTGTTCCATGTAGTCAATATTGAGATATTTTGGTGTCAACTATTCTGCTATCTTCGAGGTGTCCAATAATGGTGGAAAATAAGGCAGAAGGAGGCCCACATTGAATACTGGGTGCAAACCAAGAAATGGGGGAAGGTTGAGCTCAAAAGAATTATCACCCACAACCTTAGTGATGGTGTAGGGTCCATGACAAAGTGGACAAATATTCCGATGAGGCCCTGTAAGGTGTTATTTTTGCAAGTGCAACCAAACTTTGTCTCCCACCTAAAATTGGTGTGGCACCTGATGTTGATCATGGCACTACTTGCACTTGGTATTGGAATTTTTAAAAATATCCTAAACCTATTGGAAGATGTGCTGGATCTTCTCAATGAACCAGATGGATTTGTCATCTCTAGTTGGAGCATGCTGAGAGTCTTCCTGGGTGACCGCAAAGGGTAGTGCAACATCCATGGGACCTAATGATTAAAATCCCAATCCCACCTGAAAGGGGCTTTGGCCAGTTGAGCTATGTATGGATATATTGTAGATATGCTGAGCATAGGTAAGACTCTCATCCCAGGTGTGGGGGTTCTTGGAATTGTACATGCGCAGGATGTGCACGATCATCCGATTGACGACCAATTGACGGGCGAAATTGACCATCCGTCAACTGGAGGAGTGAATCCAGTCCAGAGTTGTCTAATTAACCCAAGCCGTTTGGATTAATTCACTCTGACGGGTTTAGCAGCTCCATTGGCCGAACTAAGTCCTAAAGAAAGCGAAAAAATAACTAAAGGAAATACAATAACTTAATAAATAACAATTATTTATTCATGGAATACATCCATTCCTTCTTTTGAGCATCTTCTTCAAAGTAAGTAGGTTCCTTATTAACGATATCGCACATCAAGGCCACATAAATAGAGTATGGCTTAGGCTTATTGCTTCGTCTCACGATTCCTTTGGGAGAACCATACTTCTCTACATCTTGAATGATCTCATGTGCCCAAGATGGTTTCCTCTTGTGAGATATGATCTCATGAGGTGGTTCATGAGGTTCCACCATATCATGATCCCCCAATATTGACACAAACCCCTACCTCAACAGGGTCCACTGACCTTCCGACCTATGGATCTTCAACACCCTTGAGCCGAAATGGCTCTCTGATCTCCCCTAGAATATTCAAAAACATACAACCACAGGTCCTTCTTAGGATTTACACCCACGCAAACCAGCGCTAGGTGTGAACCTCCACCCCTCATGACCACCAACGTGACCACGACCTCTTCCCCAAAGGGCGCATCGCTATTTCGCGTATCGGGGGTTTGAGTTACCAGGCACCCCGACTCCTCCAGGTCCCAAAGTCCCTAAACGAGCTAACAGTCCTTAGTTCTTCCCTTATCTCTCCTCTTATGAAACCCTTAGCTGCGACCTGGGGCCCAACCTCCGAGCGTGTCAGGATTTCGCGTATCAGGGAATTGCGATGTGACTTATCTCCCTTCGCCCGATAGCTGAAATAATAATATTCCTTTGCCACAGATCGATGGTCCAGATTCTTCTTGAAATCAATGATCCAGATCACATTGGGATTTCACATGTTGCGACTTTTGGGTAGTTGTTCTTTCACTCTCCCAACTCCCGAAATGCCAAAAATTTAAAACTCTAGATCAAAGACTCTCGTTGATCCCAATCTGACGGTTGCTATCCCTCTTGAGCTTGTGATGTTAAAGGACTCTTGAACATAACCTCTCCATTGATCTGCCAGTGTTACACGTCAAAATTACTCACTTCAATGATGACCCATTGTCATCATTACTAGTGTCGCATGTGTCGCTTTTTTGGTCACAAGTGTCGCAAACATCATACTGCCATCTTGTGTATGTCGTGTCTCTAACAACATCATAAGGACACTTAAGACACCTTCAAAGACTGGTTTAAGAAGGATAAATCATCCGATGAGGAGTACAAATATTTTTCTATTGAGAAAACCACTTAAAGTGAAGTTTGAAGAGCAATGCTCCCCTACCCATGTCAGGGAATGCTAGCGCTCCCTAGCCTCCTTTGGGGGAGCATTGTGGCACTCTATGACCCCTTTTGGGGGAGCGCTAGGATTTTCTGAGAGAATTTTGGTTAGCTCTCTCCTACCCACTATTAGGGAGCACCAACACTCCATAACCCTCTTTGGGGGAGCGTTGCAACGCTCTGTGCACCATTTTGGGGGAGCACTGGCCTATTTCAGCAAATTTTGGGTTATTGAGGAAAATCAGGGATAAATCCCCCTCATCTATGGAGTTGGTTGGATTTGAATCTGAGGTCAATTCTACATCTTAGGGAGGATCCACAACTGATGGAGAAGGATCCTCAACCTATCCCAAGAATCTCTAAGGTGGTTGAGTCTCTACAAGCTTATATAAGGAGGCCTTCTCATGGTGAAAGGAAGATGGAGAAATAGGAAGGCATCAAACTTATGATATCATAAGGAAGATTTCAGTGAAGTTGCATGCATTCTATTGGTGGATCATTTGAGCAAAGGGTCTGGAAAAAGAGAGCTTGGTGAAGCTATTGCATCTACATCTATGGTTGTAAGAACTTTTCTTTGTTTTCATTAATATATATGTGCTTGGCATGTTTCCTTCAAGTTTATGTGTATTTCTCATGGAATTGTTCCTTTTGGATAGATCTAGTGTGAAGCTAATCAAGGTAGAATCAGAAATATGTTTTGTCTTTGTTGTTCATTGGATTGCAGGGTTTGTTGAAGAGCCTGGAGATCAATATCAACCCAGATCGAGAGAGGAAAAACTTCATAAAAGGTAATCATACCTTCTTCCCTTTCTTTTTTGATTAGTTTAACTTCTTCTAAAGGGATGTCAGTGACCAATGTTAGCACCTTTCTGTCTTGGTATTAGGTGTCTAGAGCCCAATAAGGAATCCACTTGTCCGCAGGGGGATTCTCCTGTAACAGAAATTGGTGACTCAACTAGGGAGGAACTTTGATTTTTTATTCCTTTCCTAGGTATTGTTTTGGCCTTTTCTCACTTTTACATCTCATCCATACTGTGTCTTTGATTCTTAGGTGTATTGATTGGCTCTTTACTTCATCCCATACACTTTGGATTTCTTAATTTTCTTGAAATTTTGCTTTTCTGAGAATTTGTTTTGAAGTTTGAAAGGATAGCTCTCCCTTTCCTTTGCTACCAGAGCATTGGCACTCCCTGGAAAGCTTCCACAGAGCATTGCAACACTTTGGTTCCCTTGACACCAGAGCGCTGCCCTTTTTCTAAGGAAAATATTGTTGGTAATTGATCTCTGAGTCCATTTTTTGTTGTTTGCATCTACTCAGAGTTCTTACAACCTCAGTGTATCCTTGTTTTGGAATTCAACACCTTGATTTCTGAGAATTGATTATACTTTTTTTTGGCTCTTTTGACATTTTTCTTCTTTACTTTGAGTCATTCTTCTTCTTTCGAGATTTAGGGTCGATTTACCACTTTCTCCTTTATCTGATGGTATGAAAGTTGTTGTAAAGGAATTCAAGGATCTATGAACTATTCCATTTGATCTTTGAGGTCATTTTCCCAAGAAGTTCTTGGTTGTTCATCATGCATTATCCTTCTCCTACCTTCACTTGAATTTTCACCAATTTTCATGCATTCTGGGTGAGTTTTTGCATGGTTTTTGGCTCTTTTTCTAAGTTTCTGGGAGGACCAACGCCCCCCTTTAGGCCATATCAGAGTCCCAACGCTCCCCTGCAGTGTATTAGGGATCATTACAAAACTATGTTCACCCTTCTAGGGGAGCGCTAGTCTCTTTTTGAGAGTTTTTTCCTTCTTTTGCTCGGTCTTTTGCAACCTGTTTTGCAGAGTTCTTTACCCAGAGTCTATGGTTGGTTTGTGAATTTATTTGGATTGGTTTATTGATGTTTTTTTATTCTTATCACTCCCTCTTTTATTTATTGGAGCTTGAAACCTTTTCCAGAAATGTGAAATTGCCTTTTATAGCTGCTTTTTTGTCAAGACAATTTTGAGTGACTTCTCTTTCTCCCTATATTTTCTTGGATTCTTCTTTGCATTTTATTTTTGTTCCTTGAATGCTTGATTGGTTGTATAATCCTTGATGGTTTTATTGTTTGTCGGAACAAGTTTCTACTTGTTTTCCTTCATACATCACTGCCTTGATTGCATGCTTTGTTTGTAGCCCTTTTGCTTTGTGTCTTTTGCATCTGCATAGGAATCTTTCTCTTGATTGAAAGTAGTGGAGAATTGAAGGTTCTGTATTTAATTTTTGTATACATCATAATCAAACAAAGAATATAAATGCATTCTTTCTTTTGGGTAGTGAAACTAGCTTGAATTTGAAGTAGCGAAATGTAGAAATTTCGATACAAATTAATGTATTCCTGCGATTCTCCTGATCTAACAATTTCCGCCACTTGTTAAATACAGAATCGCTTCTACTATTATTATTGTGAAAGCTATTAAACCACAATCACAACCATAAGCACAAAGTGAAATATCAATAACACACAACACAAAAGTTTTACCGGGAAAGCGTAAAGCTAAAAACCCCACTATCATATATTATGTATATCATGAATCATGAAACAATCTCATACAAAACTCTAATCCAAGAGCGCTCAGTACAATACAATCGTCTCACACTGTCATACACAAATTAGCAAATACATGCGCCAATTCCTGTGTCCAGACAGCCTACCTCCTCTGCACAATCTCTGCAATTCGAATTCTCACAATGATCGAATGAATACAATTGCCTAGTTTGCACATGCTCATAAGCATATCCAATGCATGTGTGATCAAATCACAACTGATAGCCAACTGTCCCTTTCACCTGTTATCTCAACTGGGTCTCCACTGGATCTGACATGCATGTAGTTAACCGTGGTGACTCTTCAGTTGCATGTGAGTTCACTGATTAACTGAACTCTCACTAGTGCATGTCTAGTTACAACTAGTACAACTGATCTTAACTCACTTAACTACACTTATAATTATATTACAAATCCAACTCACTCAGTTATGAATGAAATAATAGATTAATATTTATTGTCTAATTTAATTAAGGGAAAAGTAAATTAGACACATGTTTCTTGTTGACTTTTCAACACTCCCTCTCAACAAGAAAGGGATTATCCTTCACCCCAATCATGTCTCTATGATATTTGAATTTGCTCTTGGTGAGCGCCTTCGTCAGAATGTCCGCATCTTGATCTTTCATAGGAATGTATTGAAGCAACATGATCTTCCCCTGCACACAATATTTGAGATGATGATACCGGATATCTATATGCTTAGATCTATCATGAAACACAGGATTAATCAAGAGTTTAATGCAACTCTGATTATCACAATAAATCACTGTCGGATTTAAATGAGAATCAAACAAAGCAACCAAGATCTTCCTCATCCAGATAGCCTCACATGAAGCTTGGCTTGCTGCCATGTATTCCGCTTCGGCTGAACTAAGTGCCACGGATCTTTGTTTCCTACTGTACCAAGAAACAGCTGTAGATCTGATACTAAAGATCCCTCCTGATGTGCTCTTTCTATCCGTTGGGCTGCTTTCCCAATCTGCATCTGTGAAGCCATGCAGCTTCACCTCATCTATCTGTCTGTAGCATAATCCATACTCAGATGTGCCCTTCAAATATCTCAGGACATGCTTACCCGCCTTCTAAAAGAGTTTGGTAGGCTTAACCATCGCTTGACTTAGCTGGTTAACCGCATAGCAAATGTCCAGTCTCGTATTCACTAAATACATTAGCGAACCTACTAACTATCGATAGACAATAACATCCACTACTTCTCCAGAAGTAGCATCCTCTTTCCTCCAGTTTCCTAGAAGAGGAGTATCCATGGGTTCGCATCCGTCCATGTGAAACTTACCCAGTATCTCTCTTGTATACTTTCCTTGAGACACAAAAAGTTCACCATCTCGCTGCCATATTTCCAATCCAAGGAAATAATGAAGAAGGCCCAAATCCTTCATCTCAAACTCCTTTGCAAGGTCCTCCTTGCATGAGTGTATCAGCTGCTCATCACCAGTCAGTATTAAATCATCAACATAAAGAACAATGATCAAAAGCTTACCCTCCACCACAATTTGGTATAGGTTTGCATCTGCTTCACTTTTGGTGAAGCCCAACCCAATGAAATAGCTGTCTATCCGAGTGTACCAAGCACGGGGTGCTTGATTCATCCCATATAGTGTTCTCTTGAGTCTTCACACATGTGACTCTTTGTCAAAGGTCTCAAAACCTTCTGGCTATTCAATGTACACTTCTTCCTCAATGATCCCATTGAGGAATGCAGTTTTTACATCCATCTGATGAATGTGCCAGCCCATCTGTGCTGAGAGTACAAGGACGGATCTTATGGAAGAGTACCTTGCGACAGGTGCAAAGGTCTAACCATAATCTATCCCCTCGATCTGTGAGAAGCCCCGGGCCACAAACCTGGCCTTGGATTTATCCACACTCCCATCAGCATCTTGCTTTACCTTGTAGATCCATCTTGAACCTACCAATGATTTATCGACCGGTCTTGGGACAATTTCCCATACATTGTTTTTGACAATGGAGTCATACTCCTCTACCATAGCATCAACCCAAGTGGGGTCCTGCACTGCTTCCTGAAAGGAAGATGGTTCAGTCACAATACATTTGCTCATAAGAGCCATGTATCCAGCAAATCAATCAGGAGACTGTCTCTGTCTGCGCTGTGAAATAGGAGCTCCTACATTCTGTGCAGCATCTAGTCTCAATCTTTCAGCTTTCATGGTGCGCTTTCTGCCATTTCTGATGGATGGCTTTGCTTGAGTGGTTTCCTCCACTCCATGAACCTCTTCATGTGGCTGATCCACATATTGAGACTCATCCTTGGGAACCAACAGTTCCTCTTCTGCAGGCAAGGCTAGCTCCCTCTCAAGCGACAATCGCATGGCTTTCCCCTCATCGAATTATATCCTGTCGCATAACAGTCATCTTACTGTTTGGAAAATACACACGATAATTATGGGGTGTTTCTTTGTACCCCACAAATATCCCAACTTCAGCAGTCGGTTCTAGCTTCTTCCTGGCATCCTTGGTCACATGCACATAAACATATGAGCCAAAAATTTTAAAATGAGAAACATCAGGTTTATTACCAGTAAAAGCTTCTTCAGGTGTATTCATGCCAAGTACTCTATGAGGACAACGGTTCTGCACATAAACCACAATATTGCATGCTTTTGCCCACAAATGCATTGGTAGGCCCTGATCATGCAACATCGCTTGTGCTGCACCCACGATCATTCTATTCTTTCTCTCTGCGACCCCATTTTGCTATGGGTTATGAGGCGCTATGAGTTCTCTTTGAATTCATTCTCTGCTGCATAAGTCTTTGAAATTGTTAGAGATGTATTCTCCACCATTATCACTCCTTAGAGATTTCACTTGCTTCCCTGACTCTTTCTCCACCAATGCTTTAAACTCACAGAACTTTGAGAATGTTTGATCCTTCTTCTGCATGAAGAATATCCAACATTTACAAGAAAATTCATCAACAAAAATAACATAATACCTGTGTTTTTCTGTTGAAGCAACCGAGAATGGTCCACACACATCAGTGTGAATTCTCTCCAGGATCACTGAAGCACGATTCTTCTTTTCATGAAAGGTGGACTTTACATACTTCCCCAGGGTGCACCCCTTGCACTGATCTGACTGAGAAAGTGTTCCCCTTGGAAGCCCAGTAGATATTTGCTGCATGATCTTCAAGGCTCCATGATGAAGATGGCCTAATCTCATGTTCCATAATTTTCCCTCATCCCGGCTCACCACTTTTTCTGCCTTGCCTATCATGGCATTGCAGCCATCTACCTCTAGCATGTAGAGATTCTTAACTCGAATCCCTATCTTCTTGACTTGACCTATTGCTTTATGTTGTAGGTAGGCTTTACCACTGCTAAAAACAACATCATAGCCTCTCTCCTCCAACATTGTGACTGAGACCAAGTTTTTCTTCAGACCTGGAACATGCATAACATTTTTCAATTGAAATGGTTTACTTGACTCCCTCTGAAAGGTAATGGTACCAATACCAGTTGCACTGTATTTTCCATTGTCGCCCATCTCTATATGCATTCTAAGATCTCTCTCCTCCAAGTAAATGAAAGACTCTTTATCTCCCGTCATGTGAAAGGAAGCGCCACTATCCAAATACCACACCGATCCCGATGCACCTGAAGCCATGCATGCGATCAAAGCAAAATCAAGCTCAAATTGTGAGACAAGAGCCTCACCAGTTGCATCTCCAGCAACCATCTTGTTCTTCTTCTTCTGCGGACAGTTAGTAGCGAGATGCCCAGGTTCGTGACAGTGAAAACACTTCACTTTGGACAAATCCAACTTCTTGACTGTAGACTCAGATTTTGATTGGAATTTCTTCCCTTTCCCTTTCCTTGCCTTGGCAGTCAAATCACAATCCTCTTCATCATCACGCTTTGATGAAGATCCATCTCTGGTGTTCCGCCTAAACTCCTCTTGCACCAGATCCGACCACAGTCATTCCCAATCTGGCAATTTTTCCCTTCCATTGACAGAGTCTTGATAACTGTGCCAACTCTTAGGAAGCCCTAGGAGCACCAAGCTCACCAAATCATCAACAACGACTGTTATTCCCACACTTCCAAGATCATCCCAACATTGGACAAACTTCGTGAGATATTTTGGAATGGTGTCGCCCTTCTCCATCTTGATCTTCTTGAGTTTATCTTTGAGCGCCAATTTCCTATGGTTGCTACTATTTTGGAATAGATCTGTCAAAACCTTCCACATTGCATATAGTGTGGTTTTCCCATGGATACTTGAAACAATGTGGTCTTGTACTCCCTCCAACAGAATCCTCCTCAACTTTGCCACTTTCTTTTACCATGCATCAAGATTTGTAGTATATGTCGCATCCGGCTTAGGAACATCTACGTCAATGTAACCCTTCAAGCCATTGTCTTCAAGCACTACCTCCATCCTCCCCTTCTAAGCAATGTAGTTAGAGATGCCCTCAAGTGCATACTTTAACCTCAAGTCATTGAAAGACATTTTCGATCTTGAATCAGTTGTCGCACCAAGAAAATCTTGCAAATTCGAATGTTATCCAACCACCAAAACTCAACTTCTACAATCCCTCTTCCCTGGGAGGTTCACACCCCACTTGAGAGTAGCCTGAGGGAAGTTCGCACCCTGCTTGTGTGTAGCCTGTGAACTTGCCTGGGAAGTTCACACCCTGCTCCACTATAGCCTGCAAGAATGCTAATGAAGTTTGCACCCTGCTTCACTGTTAGGGTGAGGGAAGTTTGCACCCTGCTCCACTGTAGCCTGCGAGAATGATAATGAAGTTCGCACCCTGCCTTTGTCTAGGGTGTGAGAATTTTTTTTCTTGAAAACACTGGAAGTTTTCAGTACTAGGGTTCACACCCGGCTAGAGACAGGACCTGCGAGAATGCAATTATGTTCGCACCTCACTTCTGTGACTCTGTGGCCTCCGTGGCTTTGATACCATGTAGAAAATTTGATACAAATTAATGTATTCCTGCGATTCTCCTGATCTAACAATTTCCGCCACTTGTTAAATACAGAATTGCTTCTACTATTATTATTGCGGAAGTAATTAAACCACGATCACAACCATAAGAATAAAGTGAAAAATCAATAACACACAACACAAAAGTTTTACCGAGAAAGCGTAAAGCTAAAAACCCCACTATCATATATTATTTATATCATGAATCATGAAACAATCTCATACAAAACTCTAATCCAAGAGCTCTCAATACAATACAATCGTCTCACACTGCCATACACAAATTAGCAAATACATGCGCTAATTCCTGTGTCCAGATAGCCTGTCTCCTCTGCACAATCTCTGCAATTCAAATTCTCACAATGATCGAATGAATACAATTGCCTAGTTTGCACATGCTCATAAGCATATCCAATGCATGTGTGATCAAATCATAACTGATAGCCAACTGTCCCTTTCACCTGTTATCTCAACTGGGTCTCCACTGGATCTGACATGCATGTAGTTAACCGTGATGAATCTTTAGTTGCATGTGAGTTCACTGATTAACTGAACTCTCACTAGTGCATGTCTAGTTACAACTAGTACAACTGATCTTAACTCACTTAACTACACTTATAATTCTGTTACAAATCCAACTCACTCAGTTATGAATGAAATAATAGATTAATATTTATTGTCTAATTTAATTAAGGGAAAATTAATTAGACACATGTTTCTTGTTGACTTTTCAACACAAAATTGCATGTTTTTTGGCATTTTGGGACATTGTGCATCTAGAATTATGAATGTTTTCTCCTTCTCGTAGCATAGCTTTCATCGAAATGAAAAGATTGCATATTCATCTCTTTTCATAAATTTCGAGTCGGTCAAAACACCATATTGTCCACGCCATTTTCCTTTTGAGTAACAACAACCTTAAAAATCAAGCGCTAAACTAAAATTGATTAGACATTTTTACATTTTCTGGTAGCAAACCTACATTAGATTAGTTGTAGGGATTTGGAATAGGTGTGAAAGATAACTTTCCAAATATGCAGACAAACATAGGATCTTTTGTTAGGGAGCGATGAAATCCAATTGCTACATTTTGTCCTGGGAATCCCTTCTCACACAAGGGTCAAATCTGAGGTCGCATTGAGACTAGCAGGGTTACTCACCCTGCTTTGTTGGTCTTGGTGTAGAGATTAAGCGTATTATGGGGTTTCTTGAAGGTATACCCACAATGACGAGTGGAAGCCTTTCAAGTTGATTTCAGGCTAGATACCCTACCCTTGCGCGTGGATCGGACTATCGACTATTTCCCAAGGCATCACTATTGTAGTTGGTAACCTTAGTGGTCTGTATCTTTAGGGTCTTTACACAAGGTGACTGTGGAGGGGAAAGTCTTCACAGTACCTGGAATCGAAATTATCCAGACTCACTCGAGCTCCTTGGAGGATATACCAACGATTATGTGTGGGAGCTTGCACCAGGGTGTAAGTCCATTAAGCAGGTCATCAACATAACTTTTACACCGTCTCTATCTCAGCCCCTTCTTACTTTGTTCCCGTGACATTGGATTTCATCACCAACTAGTGTGCTTGTTGTGAGAAGGTTTTGTTTTCTTTCTTGCTTACTAGATTTTTAGCGTGTGTTGTTTGTTCTCCCTAACAGAATCTAGGTTGGATCTTTATTTTTATGGCGTCAATTCTCAGAATGACCAATGAAGGAACCCCTTTGCCAGGGGAACCCTTTGTTTTTCCTTCTTACGAAAACTTTGGTCCTCCTTACACCACTACTTTGAGCCTTCCAAATCTCATAATTGGGTTACCGGTATGGTTTTTTTCCACTCCGGTGATATCGAATGCAGGTGCTTCATATGTAAGCACACCACCCACACATCAACCTCATGTCGACCTTTCTCCTTCTTTGTCCGTCAGGTCTCCTTCTGTTTCTCCTTCTTCGCCTAGTGAAAGCTATAAAGCGAGTAGCAAGGTTGATAAGAAGAAGAAGAAATGGAAAGAGAAGAAGAATAACCATAAAAGGACCAAGCCTCCAACCATATCAAATGTTGGATCCAAGAAAACACCTATTGTTAATAGTATTGAGAGTGTTGATGAGGTCAATAAGACTACAATGAAGAATTTGAAACCCAAATTCCGTTGCAGTATTTGTAAGGGTGACCAATTTCTAAGGGATTGCCCTGGTATTCCCAAGGTCTTAGAAGTGTGGTCCTCCATTGCATCAGACCCTATTGGACATGCTAGTGACACCCTGACAACTAGTGACATTCAGGTCGATAAGAAGAAGACAACTGTCAAATTTCCTTGCATGTTATGCAAAGGTGATCATTACTCTCACCTTTGTGCTCATATGGACGAGGCTTATTATATTTTGGAAAAGATTCAACTTCCAACTGGTTATCGTGAGATTTCCCCCAATCCATCGTTAGTTGATGGAATGGTCAATATGGTTCCATCCCCGGTCAGTCTGGTTGATCAGGTGGTCAATCTAGTCTCATCCTTGGTTGAACCACTAAACAAAGTAGTTGATCCAGTTCCGTCATTGGTCATCCCCACTCTTCATTGAAAGAGTAAACCCAAAGTGACTGATCTAGTCCCTTCATTGGTCAGTCCCACCCTTCATCTAAGGAGTTCCAAAGTGGTTGCTCTGGTTACATCATCAATCAATCCCACTCCTCTAAAGAGTGCCAAAGTGGTTTCTCCGGTCCCTTCATCGGTCAGTCTGGTTGATCATTTTGTCAATATGGTCACATCCTTAGTTGAAACAATTGAAAAAGTGATTGATCCGATCCCATATTTGTTCAATATCGCTCTCTCGTTAGAGAGTGCAACCCAAGTGGTCAATCAGTTTCCACCTGTCGACCCCATTCTCCCCTTTGAGAATGAAACCCAAGTGGTCAATCAGTTTCCACCTGTCGACCCCATTCTCCCCTTTGAGAATGAAACCCAAGTGGTCGATTTGATGTCATTATCAATCGATCCTACTCTCCCTCTAAAGAGTAAATTTGATTATGCCCATGTTTTTCTCGTTGATACAGAATCTACCGTGTTGGGGGGCATTCCTCCTTCTCCCGTGAAACCCCCTCCAAGTAATGAGGCCATCCTTTTTGATTGGGGTGTGCTAACTGGACCTTGTCTTCCCTCTCACATTCGTTTCAATATTTCACTACAGGTTTGTGGTCGAGACGTTCCTCATACACCGATAAATGAAGGTTCATCCATTAGTATTTTGTCCTCTATTGTTTGGCAATCTTTGGGTTATCCTCAGCTTGTGTCGATTACCTAGAATCTGTTCACTTTTAATAGAAGAACCATTCACCTTTTAGGGATCCTTCCTCGGTTTCCTATAAATTTGGGAGGGAGAATTATCTTTACTGATGTTATGGTAGTCCAGGATCCCTTGGATTTAGATTTACTCCTCGAGCAAGATTATGTATCTTCCATGAAAGCTATTGTGTCCACTTTTTTCCATGTGATATCTTTCTCGAACGATGGAAGAATGGTGACTATTGATCAACTTTCATTTGTTGGCCCTGACTTGATCATCAACCCAATGACCTTCCTAAATGGTTCTTATATGCAGTTGGTATCACCCCTTCCAGAGATCAATTATGTGGCATTGTCTCCCATGACTTCAACTTCCGATGACTTAGATCCAATAGTTGACATGGTGATCGCTTCGGTAGGGTTATTGGAGCCTGATCCCCTTACCCCTGACGAGGCCCTTTACATGTGTTCCTTCCAGAGAATTATTCTTCCATCCAGTGAAGATCTCTTGGAATCCATGAACAAGTTTTGTCCCTTGACATGGTTTCCTTTCAGAGCGTTATCCTCTTGGAATCCATGATCAAGAAGAGGCTACAAGCATAGTTTCCCTCTCTATGGCAAGCTCGTTAAAAAATGAAACAGAAGCTATGAGCATAGTTTTGATTTTTTGTGGCAAGCTCGTTAACAAATGAAACAAAAATTTGGGGACTGAACCTGGAGCCCTGAGCATAGTTATTTTCCTGTCAAAAGCTCATTAAAAAATGAAACAATCACCTCTCCTGTCAGGTCAAGTCTTTCGCCAGATCTTGTAAATGTCGACTCGAGTCTTTCGTTAGGTCTCATATTTGAACCTTCATTTCATCCACCCTTATCCTTTTTCTCCATCTAGTACAGAAATTGGTGAGAACCTCAAAGTCAGTGAATGAATTGAAGCTTTGGGGGCATGTCTCCAGCCTTTGATGGTCATTCTGGAGTTAAGCCACTAGCTTTCAAGCCGAGGGAAAAGTACCGAGATTAGTCTTTGTTCTTTCTCGAGCTCTTAAAAAAATGAGAATGTAACCAAGTATACTTTTATCACTTTTTCAGACTCGTAAAGGTTATACGAAAAAGGAACCCCCTTGAGTCTCCTTTAATCTCTTTTCAGACTCTCTAAACATGAAAAGATTGTCGAGTGAACTTGCTTCCTTTCACACTCATTAAAAGGTTTGAAAGGGCATCTTTCAAGTGATAATTTATTTCTTTTTCAGCCTTGCAAGACTAACATTACAAAAAAGGACAACCTTGGAGTCGTCTTTAAGTTATTTTCAGACTCTCTAAACATGAAAAATCACTGAGTTTACCTTCTCTGGACTCGTTAAAAAAATCATACATTGAAGGGATCATATGGGACCGAACCCTTACTTCTTCCAGTTCATTAAACAAAGGAAGAGGGAATTACCAAAGGTGAGTTATATTGAGCATGTGTTACCCTCCTAGAGCTCGTTAAATTAAAAAGCAGGTACTCGTCTATCTGGATGGGGGAAAAAATTGAAGGAAGCAAGCCAAGCAATTTTTGGGAACATTACAAGTCACTCTTACGGTTGCCCCTGAACACAGAACTTTGTCTTTGCACACATTTCAATCCACTGAAACTCTGCACTTAACCAATCCTCTGAGTTTTCTTACTCCTTTGGGTCACCTGACGAAATTCACAGTATCCACTGCATTATCATGTTTTGGTCCATATCATGTTTCTGATGTCATGCCTCAGTGTTCAAGGGAAGTATCTGCCTCAAGATTCAACCATCACAAATTTATGTTTCAATACCCATGTCAGTCCATGTTCTTTTGATCCACCAATTACATCTCTGTGTCAGTTTCATGTCATTGATGGGGAATACATCAAGGCCCTTCTTCGATGAGTCTATTCTTGTCGACTTCAGCACATTATCTGGAAACTAGACTTAGAAACTAGTTAGTACATTGGGACTAGCATGCCTCAATGGCAGGCCTCCTCGCTTTCGACATTCGGTTTACATCATTGACCTCTGATCAGATGATTCCACATATGTTTGACTTCAGCTCAGTGATTCACATTCGTTGGACTGTCCTAGAGTACCTTGGGAATCATTAACATCAATGGTGATTTCCCTCGCGCTTGTTAATACTTTACCTCATTGATTGGTAATCAAGTGGTTTCTGCCATGTTTGACATCAAGACATCTATTCACATGGTTAGATTCATACTACATTGAGATCAGTAAGAAGACCCTAGGTTGAGTGATCACTTTGATATATACTTTTCCTAGGTTGCGACGGAGTTTATTTTGAAAATTGACACATAGATCCACTTTGTATTGGTCGTGGCTATGTCTTGTCGTCTCGTAGATCCACTGTGTATTTTTCATGACTACAATTAGTTCATGTCATGAGAGTATAGATACACATTGTATCTTGGGTGGATATACCTTTTTGTTAATACAATTATGGATCTGCAATGTATTTTATGGAAGCCATACCTTGCAAGTCTTTATCACCCAAGCATACGTATGTCTGCCTTGGGTTTGGAACATGTCATAATATTTGTGTGTAGTTTCTACCAGGTTCTTCGCATCCATACCCTTGCTAGAAAAATTCTACAAAGTACTTCAGTCATAAGTTTCCATATTCTGACTTTGCACTTTGGGGGGCAATCTGTTACGCATAAAAATTGCTCACTTCAATGATAACCCATTGTTGTCATTACTAGTGTCGCAAGTGTCTCATTTTTGGTCGCAAATGTCACATGTGTCACAAACACCATGCTTCCATCTTGCCTATGTTGTTTCTCTAACGACAACATAAGGACACTTAAGACACCTTCAAAGGCTAGTTTAATAAGGAGAAATCATCTGATGAGGAGTACACAGATTTTTCCATTGATAAAACCACTTAAAAATGAATTTTGAAGAGCAACGCTCCCCTACCCACTATCAAGGAGTGCTAGCGCTCCCTAGCTCCTTTGGGGAAGCATTGTGGCAATCTGTGACCCCTTCTGGGGGAGCCCTAGGATTTTCTAAGAGAATTTTGGGCAGTGCTCCCCTACCCACTATCAAGGAGCATCAACGCTCCATAGCCCTCTTTGGGGGAGCATTGCAACACTCTGTGCACCCTTTTGGGGGAGCGTTGGCATGTTTCATCAATTTTTGGGTTGTTGAGGAAAATCAGGATAAATCCCCCTCATCTYTGGAGTTGGTTGGATTTGAATATTGTTAGCCTATGGCTTACCTTTACCAATCACTAAGTCTAAATTGTCACCTATATTTGTATTATTCATTTAGGATATTAGTAATATATCCTCAAGTGATGACTAATGATTTAGTTAAGATTGCCCAGCCTAGTCATCATGCATGATTTTAGGATCTAGAGAAAATCTCTCTATGAGGTGGCATCACCCATTGTACTATAAATATGTAACATTGGAGTGAATACAATAAGTGTTGGCTAACATGTCTTCTCCACCATGTTGTTATTCTTGTTTATGTTTTATCAATTGGTATCAGAGCTCTTATGGTCTCAAGGGCATAATAACTTCACCGTGGTAGTTTCCATGGAAGGTGAAGTGGTATGAGATCTCTTATGGTCTTAAGGACCTTGTAGCCTATACTAACAAATTGCAGACTTGCAATATTTGGGATGTGCAATAGATATAAAGAGAGCTAGAGCCGAGACAATGTATGGACATGATTCAAAGTTTGGCATGCAGTTTATAGACTTTACAACCAATCAAAAATTGGGTAAGGAAAATTTTGCAATTTCTTTTATGTAATTATTTCACCGCCATCGAGATTGAGTTCTGATTCATATATTTTGGCATGAAATTGCAATTGGGCACAAGTTAATTAAATCGTTGTTGTCTCTAAGACGATTTTTTTAGCTGAGCCTCTTGCTGGTCCTCTTTGGGAATTTTGAATCAAAGTTGTGATATTTATCATTTTTTAGTCAAGTCAAGGCACAGACATGCCGGACAAAGTTATATCTACTACAGAATCTTGTACGGTTGTTTATGGAACATTTCATGACTAAATACTCTAAAACAAATCCACGCCCAACAAATCTGTCAAAGGCCCTATAGATCCGCCAAACGCCCAACAGATTTACCTTAAGAGTGATTCTCTCAACTAAGGCCAATATTTGAGGTAAGACGTTGCTAATTTAGTGCCTTGAGCCTCCTCAAATCGAAGAAACTAGAAAGATCACTCATGGCCCTTTGAACAACATCTTGAAAAATCCCAGGGTTTCCGTTATCAAACCCGCATTTCTATTATGGACAAAGTGCAGATTCTCAGAGCTGACTTTGTCAATTATCGACCATAGAAAAGACTGTATTATACAATGAATTTTCGCTATTATTTTCAAAAACCATCCATAAATTAAGTCTCATTTTTTCATTTTCATCTGCATGCTCACCATTTAGTTGTTGCCTCCACCTCTGCCTTCACACGTAGTTTACAACCCTAACTTTCTATTCCAAGGAGATTGAATTAATGAAGAAATTTCCATTGAATTATATGATGTCCAACTTTCCCAGTGACTGAAAAGTCATACTGATTTGCCCAACAATCTGAAAACACACGAATTAGCATTTTTGGCACACAATCTCACAAAATCACCCAACCCGGGATTCTTTCTGTCGCTGTTTCGGTTTGGTGACTGAGTATTGTAGGCATTATCATCGGATGCTTAAGTCTTGGATCTTATTATTGTTAATATAGCTATAAATATTACATAGTAATCAACGCGTAGCTTCTCAAAGAGATGCACGCTGCATTGAACCTCTGATTTAATGCATTAAATCCGATATGAAGGTGACAACAATAAAGAATATTCTGACGATATTACTTTCTTCCCAAGAAGACGAAGTCTCATCCCTCATAGCATCCAAAATGTCATTGTAAAGGATTTAGATGATAGTGATGGTTGCGCTGGTAACTTCGTGGTGGCAGACGTCTGCACAATTAGAACTTTTTAATATCTACTTGGTTGTAGGTTACTGCGGCTTCTCAGGAATCTGTGAACATGGTGCCACAGATGAGGTGCATTGGAGACCTGCATCCAGATAGAAGTAGTCATTGACTATATAAGGTATCTCACCGAGTGGAAGAGACAGTTGTCGTAGAACTGTGGGGCACGTGGAGCATTCACTACTTTGGGTAACAAATTGTTGTAGAGCAATGCAGATTGATCAGCGAGAATCGTTGAGCCAACTAGTAGAGGCATTTGATTCAACACACCTCTATATCCTGGAAAATTGTCTGAGTAAAGAATATTTTCGTTGTTCTATTTATATCAATTTGCACCAACGATCTTTCTCATCAATAATGTGCACCATCACTCTCTGATCTGTGGAAAAATAATCAACGCTCTACAAATGAAAGTATTTGGTGTATCAGTTTTACACGATATTCCTCTTTTCCTTCTCATGTACTTTGTACTCTGTATACAAAACCAAATATGAAAGATATGGATATAAAGTGGAGCCTAGAGAGCCCGCGGCCTATTTGAAATTCCATGTATCTGTTGAGTTAGTGCGATCTAGATCAGTGGTGAGATCAATATCGTTCTTCAACAAATCTGCAAAAGAAACCAACCCATCACTACATCCACCACAACTTGATTCTCTTTGGGGAAGAGGATATTTCCATCACCATGTTGGCACTGAGCAGTGCAAGAACACGAGCTACCAATAATAGTTGAAGAAAGTCACCAACTGTCAAATTAAGGTTGAACTACCCATTTTGTTTTTTAAAAGGAAAAGTGAATGGTGATTTTTCTCTTTTATTAGAAAGAATGCCTTGCTTTGAAGATTTCTGGAGTTAGTCTAAAGTAAATTTGTTTTGGGTTATGATATTACTATCCATATTTTTGGTTAAAAGATGATTGAAATATTTTTTTAATGACATATGAGTTATAAAGAATATTTTATTAAAATATTCTCTATGAACAATTTTTGGAGGTATAAGGAGGATCCTCAGTATTTTGGAGATTTTGTATTTATATCCAAAATAAATTTGTAAAAGAGGATGGAAGTTTAATGTTCTTATTGAGAAAGAAGTTATTTCCTCATTAAAAAGGGAAACAAAAGTCTAATTGAAGGTTTGGCAATGAGATGTGATGATAAAGGCATACAACAACTTGGACTATGGTTGATCACATTGTAAGAGATGGGAAGTCTTATGAAAGGACTATGGTAAATGTTTGAGTGTGTTTAGCTTGGTATAGGTGTTTTCCAGAAGAAGGCTTGTAATTCATACACCATTGTGATCTCAAGAAATTTTCAAAATGTATTTGAACACAGTTATTGTAAGAGCGATACTCATAATAAAATTGAAGTCTTTTTCTCTATGTCCTAGATCCACCCGAAATTGAATAAGGGGATCTTAGGTACACTTTGTGTTGTGTGTGATGGTAAGATTTTTATGGAATCTTTATGTCATTATGTTTAGTGTTGACATAATCATACTTGCAATTCATCATTTAACACAACAAACATGAAGTTCAAGCTCAAATTCATGTCATTCAAACATATGTGAAGAACATTCTCAAGCATTCAAGTCTTCAACTACATCAATAATAGACAAATCAAAGTTTTCAAACTCAACACATCACAGAGCATTTGAAGTTAAATTGTAACTTGCAAACAATGTTTGTTGTAAGATTACTTAATCAGGATTTATTGTAACTTGCAAATTGTCCTTTTGTAAGTTTACTTGTGTTTTTGAAATCAAGTTGAGTTGAATTGAATTTGTCATAAAGTGCATTTTCGGCTGAGCCCGACACCCTAGAGTCATTTTGAGTCGTAATTGACAAGGATGAGTACTTGAAACTCAAATCATTGTAATACTTTGGGATGCATTTTCGGTGGTAACCAACATCCTCAACTTCCTGGAAGCAAGTTCAAGCAAGGCAAGTTCAAGTGAGCGTGAATAGAAAGAGAGCATGAAGTTCAAGTGAGCGATTCAAGTGAGCGAGTTGCAAATAAACCTTCTTCTGTCGAGTCAAATTGTAATCAGGATCTACCTGCACAAGGAGACCTCATTTAGTGTTTTTGAAATGGCTCAAAGTCTTGAATTATTAGAGTTACTGAACACTCTAATAAACACAACTGAAGACAACATAGTGATATTGAACAAAACAAATCTTCAATTAGTGCTAACTTGTTTGCAAGCGACACAAGCTAAAGTTAGACTTCTTCAATCTCTATCCCAGCTATTGAATGATGAGTTGATAGATCTCAAAAATCAATAGTTAGTGAAGTGTTTTGAACTAGTTTATGTTCATCACAATCCTCTCTATGATGATGATGGTGATGCTTTTAATCAACAGTCAATGAAGGAGCAACTCAATAAGACAACTTCAGATGAAGACAAAGACGATGCTATTCTTGAACCTACTTTTCAAGAGTTTTCTTTTGAGTTTAATGAAGAAAACTTTTCAATGATGCATCAACATGCAGTAAATCCGCTTCCATGGATTTCAAAGCAATAGGTTCATAATACTCTTTCCAAGACCATCATCAGACCTTGGGAAGAAATCATCTACAACAAGAATAGAACAGGAATTGGATATGACAAGGAAGTTACCTTTCATATTCTTGATTATTCAAGACCAATCAAGTTCCAAAGTGTTGGATTCCTTCAAGAAGATTCACTTTCACATGTTCCAGTTCAACATCAAAATGATAAGTGTCAACATTGTAATCGAGTTGGTCACGAGGAGAATCAATTTTTTTATCTCCATCCTTGCCAGCATTGTGGCAAGCATAACCATTCTTCAGACATATGTTCAACACTGAAGAAACCTGAAAGATTGAAAATTCACTATGAGTGGATTGATCCTTGGTAGTGGTCATCAACAACCAAGCGATTATATAAGTCTTACCGAAGAATTAAATCTCAAGTAAAGACCAATCTTGTAGAACATAACATTTTTGTACCTCACATAAGTGGTCCCCTTATGGCATAGCTTTCGAGCATGGCCCTCACGAGATGAGATAACATGTGGTTTTTTCTGCATGCCCACTTTGTTGGTTGTGGAGCCTGATTATCTTCCTGATTCAGAGGTCCTTGCTTTCGGCCATGTTTATACCCCATGAAGTATTTACACCCCAGAAGTATGTACACTCTTCCACGCGGGGGAGTGCAGAGGGGGGTACCCCCTCTGCGGGG
>JASDQU010374499.1:48653-60464 GCA_032191745.1 Picea mariana | reverse complement strand
GTTCTTTTGGATAGATAGATTTAGTATAAATAGGAGTAGAGGGTATGAGAAGTTTTGTTTTGAGAATTATTGTAATAGAGCGCTGCTCTACTGGAGGTTGCCCCCTCGAAGAGGCAAATGAACATTGTTCCCTGTCAATAAAGGTATTATTTTGATGTTGTGGTTTCATCTGTTGTGTTGTTTCATTGTTATTCTCTGCAATATTTGTGTTTCGACTATTATAATAGATCTGGTACCTTACATATCGAGACTTCTTTTCTGGAAAATACAACGAGCTATGTACTTTGACAAATGGAAGTATGTCAAGACTTGTTATTCATTACAAATACGAAACTTGTGGTCAAAAGCAATTGAATCTTCAATGAATCAAGTGGTAGCTCGAATGAATGGTTGAGAAAGAGCATAGTCTATTAGATTTCGAAAGAGGATAGAGAGGTCGATGAAGACCATACCAGACATATATCACAGTTCTAAAATATGTTTATTTGTTTTCAGTATTGTTCTTCATGATGTAAGCATTAAGGGAGAGTGTTAAAATTAATGCTTACTTTAGTAGATTTGGTTTGGGTTTCATAGAAAGTTGAGATATTCTTTCCACCTCTTTGTTTAAATTTGAGATTAGTTGGATCTTAACTAAATGAATTGTATGGCTAAGATAAACTATCTATCTTAAGCCAAAACTTAATGTATTTATATTAGTTGAATAATAAAATAAAAATAAAAAATTTCCATGTGCGCAATGATTTTCTAAGTGGCCGGCCGGTCTAGTTGGATGTCCAGTACTCTTCAAGGCCGGCGGCGCTCATTGATGTCCAAATTTGCAATTGTCTATCTAATTCGTTATCTGATTCTTCAACAATCAACCTGCATTCCTCAATCACTCTGCATTTTTTCAGTCAATGTTTTTATACATTCATAAAACATAAAATAATATTGGAAGGTGTGGAAAAAATTAACCGAAAATTAAAATAAAATAAAAGAGAAGTTAAATATTTATAATAATGGATTGTGTTTCAAATAACAGAGTAGTTAGTCAATGTGGAACACCTAATTACTGATTTAAATCCTGAGTATTCCTCAACCCTCCATAAAGCCTCGCGTAAAGAAAAATTGAATCGTCGTTAGATTCGTACGTGGTCAATTCTTATCCTTATATGCTTACCCTTCATAATTATGGACGGCTTCATGAAATTAAAATACGTTGTTAGCAAGGAGAATTGTGCAGAACAAACCTTCAATCAATGCCACAATTCCTGAGAGTTTAAATCTACAAAAATGCAGTGGTCGATGAACCTTCATTCTATGCGTGTGTTTTGATTTAACTGTGAAAACGAAAGCATCAGTCAGTTTTGGAATTTGGCAGAGAAGTACCCTAATTTTGACGGTCCTCATCTCTTCATAAAATATATATTTTTAATACAGTGTTTGACTATTAAAACATATTTAGTAGTCAAATTCCATCTCTCACATCAATCAATATAAAAATATTGAATCAAATATATAAAATATACCTAATATAAAAACATTATCACATCAAATTGTGATTTCATTTAAAAATAATATAATATAAATTTTGGTGCTACTTTGAAAAAAACCATACAATGTAAATTGTAATTCTACTTATAATAATAATAATGTGAATGTTCACATTGGATACCAAAATTGGATACAGTTAATAATTGGAAGAATTAAGCTCAAAACAGAAAACAGTTTGTATTATTGCACACATAAACTCAGAAACAAGGCGTACATAAATAGTTGGAGTGAGATCCAACTGATCCACTTATTGTGGGAGAGGTTGAGGGAATATCTCAACCTCCTCCAGCTACCCCCAACACGTCATTATTATCTAACTTTATGGACGGCTTCATGAAATTAAAATACGTTGTTAGCAAGGAGAATTGTGCAGAACAAACCTTCAATCAATGCCACGATTCCTGAGAGTTTAAATCTACAAAAATGCAGTGGTCGATGAACCTTCATTCTATGCGTGTGTTTTGATTTAACTGTGAAAACGAAAGCATCAGTCAGTTTTGGAATTTGGCAGAGAAGTACCCTAATTTTGACGGTCCTCATCTCTTCATAAAATATATATTTTTAATACAGTGTTTGACTATTAAAACATATTTAGTAGTCAAATTCCATCTCTCACATCAATCAATATAAAAATATTGAATCAAATATATAAAATATACCTAATATAAAAACATTATCACATCAAATTGTGATTTCATTTAAAAATAATATAATATAAATTTTGGTGCTACTTTGAAAAAAACCATACAATGTAAATTGTAATTCTACTTATAATAATAATAATGTGAATGTTCACATTGGATACCAAAATTGGATACACTTAGGAAAGAGTCATAAATACACATGAGTCATGGCAAAATGTATCATGCCAATTTCACTATAATGATTCAATGTATTTTTTCTTATACAATGTTTGATTATCAAAATATCTTAGACCACTGGATGTAAAAGAGGGCACATTAATCATGGACGAATGTACGATCGCCCAAAGTCCAATATGTTCCATAGATTTTGTAATTGAATTTTGATTTTTTTATTTATACTAGCATACCCTGAAGTAGGGGAAGGGAATGTCGAACATAATCTATGGTATATATATTGGAAAATAAAGTTTTTTTTCTTAAATTATAATGGGTTGTACTGTTATTACTCACTTTATTTCGTTGCCTTTTTTAAATTCCATATATTTCATAAATGTTATTTTCCATTTATAGTTACTTAACTTCTCTTAAGTTAAAAAAAATAACAACAATCAAACCATTTTGATGATGAAAGGAGGTGAAAGGGTTTTTCCCAAAAACAATCTTGGTTGACATTGATGACGCGGTGCACTCTCTTGTGTTCAATGCTAAAACTCTATGCTCTCTTGTGATTAGACATCCAAGGAAGCCCTACTTCAACATGCCTACAAGAACACTCTTCACAAACATAGCACACTGAAATCCATTTGTAATCATTTCTATATGTATGACTATATCTTGATTCATATCTGTGAGGTTGGCACAAGACAAGAGTACAATGAAAAACATTTTCATCCTGAGCGTGCTCTAGGGTTTCGTCCACACTACCTGTGTTGTCACTATCTCTACTGCCTTCTTGACCATAATCTCACCGATGACATTGATGAGCAATGCATCCATCACATTAGTGGGCCATAAATAGGCACACGTGGCACTTCTTGATACAGTGTGGATAGACGCACGTGGTATTTGTTTATATGTACAAACACATGTGGTACTTCTTGCTTATCTAATTGATGAATGGATAAAGACTACATTTTGCAAATGCGTAACCCATAACCAACCCATTTCTAATCTAGGTTTGTCTTCTGGTATTAAGGTAGAAGGTATGCACCTCCTTCGCTTCCTTGGCAGGCCCACTGCATGGGTTGGTCTCTTCCACCCGCCCCTAACTTATATTGGTTAACACGACTTTAGATAGGATCCGCCCGTCTCCAATTCATCTGGGATAAAGAACCTATAGGCCCAGTCTCCCATCGTACCCTTGCAAGAAAAAAGGTGTTAGTAACTCCTCACACGTAAACGTCTGCCTTTGTCTTCTCTCGGGTCATGGTTCAAGTAGAGTAAAGTAAATGATAGGTCTAGGCAAGTAGACATGATTTGATGCTTCTTCAAGAGCTTCGTATTCAGGCCTGGAACTACTTCTATTAGTTTCTATTAGTATTAGCAATTGATAGGATCTTTAGAGAATGCGAACCTATATCCCACAACCCACCTTATATAGACAAAGTGCTTTGCGAGGAAATGACCGAATTGAATTGAATAAATAGATACTAGTTGACATGGGGCTAGGGGACCAAAAATAAGAAAGAATTATGTGCCCCGACTCGGAGGAGGAAGTGGTTCGGTGGGACTGCAATAATAGAGAAAGACTGGCTTTTATGTTTGTGAGCACACTAAAACTATAAAAGGATAGTGGGCATAGCTAGTAGGCATCTTGAATGAGTTAACCCGGCAACACTTTCACCTTTACACATCTAGTTTTGCATGTCCCGCCGACCACCTTCATTAGTTGCCCTCATTTTTGCAAGCTAGTTCAGTTGAGTATAGTCTGCAAGCTAGTTTAGTTGAGTATAGATGGGTTGGGCCCAGTTTATTGGCTATGAACGGATGAGCACAAATAAAGAAATGATTTTCTTGTAAAAGCATTGATTGGCTCCGACCTAAGAAATGATTGCATGGAATGAATGAGTTGTTAGTATCATAGCTTAGTGCCTACTAGAGAAAAAAAAATATGTGCTCGCTCCACTTGGAGCCAATAGATGTAGATAAGGGACCGAGACTGGGTCCACCACCCATCATAGCCGAGAAGAATCTAGTTGCCTGCATATCCCACCCGTGAGGATTTGATAACCAATTTCAAGTGTTCCCGCCCGATTCATTCATTAGTTTCCCACTCCACCCGACATTGATCCGGTAGTTTGATTGGTCAAAAGCTGTTGAAATATTGAATCTGAAGTAAATATAAAGAATTTTATATAAATATATTCACATAACCTATGGGAGTTATTAGTTTTTTTCATACTTATTAGTCTCTTTCAGTAAGAATAGTAGGGAAATATTACCGAAGTAATTTGTTTTGAAGTTGATTCGGTAAGAATATAAGGGGAAAATCACCGAAGTAAGCTCTTTCGGTGCAATTAGGAGGGGATTATCGTCGAACCAATTCAGGGTCTATTGGGGCCCTCCTCTTGGGTTTTTGTATCCAGGGTTTATTAAGAAGAAGAGAGGAAGAGAAAGAACTCTCAATTACTACTGTGAAACTAAGGATATAGGGAAGATCATTTGAAATGGACTGCCATGTTTGATATAGGGTTTTGGCCTCGAGGGCCTTTAACCCGATCGACTTGTGAATAGGGAGAGGAAACACAAATCTGAGATATGAAAAGCTCAAAAACACTTAAGAGCGCTATTCAAGATATAAATGTGGAACGACCAACAAGGAGAGTTTCCCCACCTACCCCGAGACTAATTATGTTCGTTTCCCCACCGAAAGAGAGCTCATAGTGAGAACATGTGATCTAGTTCGACACTAGATCATTGAACCCATCTAATTGTGCTAATGAGCACCTGATTGAGACATGGAGCTGAGTCATGGCTGTCGAGTTGCAGTTGGGAGAAGGTGGAGATCAAATCACTCAACCAAGAATCTTGCTTGGCTCGAAGAATAAATGGGGTTCAATCAAGTCCTGCGGGAAGGCAGGGGAGAGGACCCGTATCTAAATAATGCAGCCTGCAGGTATAGTTTTGTAAAGTGCTAGCTCTTCTATTGTCATCTTTTCTTACCTTATTCAACCATTGGTTTCAATAAAGTTCCTTTAATGTGAATTACGATCAATTATGTTTTAACGATACTGTCTATGCTCACATAGGTTGTACGTTCCCCCTGACTTTTGTATTAGACTTACATATTGACTTTTTTCTAAGACTTACAAGGCTTCTACCTTTGCCTTGGCTTGACTCATAAGATCATATAACATCTCGTTCGTCCTGACTTTTGGCTTCAGTCACAGAGGTTGTACGTTCCCCCTAGCTTTTGTCAATACCTCACAACATTGACTGATTCTCCAAATCTCTCTAGCTAGCCTCAGGGTGGCCCATATGGCCTCTCATTGGAGAATGATTGTCGATGCTGCCAAATTTAACACGAAAAAATACAATTAATATATGGACACAAATTTGGCCCTTCAACCAACATGTTACTTTCCAAAAAAGCAAAAAGCTTAAGGCATTGGTGACACCACAGAAACCACAAAAGATATACATTATAATATATGGACACAAATTCATCCCTTCAATCAAAATGATACTTTCCAAAAAAGAAAAAAACTTAAGGCATTGATGGCACCACAAAAACCACCAAAGATCTACATCAAGTATAATGACATGTTTACCATTCTTCCATGCAAGAAATAACATTTTCCAGCATCTGAAAATCAGCTAAGCTATTGATGTTTCCGACGATTCACAATAAATATGCCAAAAATAAAGTTTATTAATTATGCATAACATCCAGACATTGACCTTTCTCGACTAACAAAAGTTAAGAACTACAAAGTACCTTGAAACTGGTGGGGCACCAACTACCCTAAATATATGCATGTGTCATGTATGTATGATTTTGAAATTTCAAACCTGAAATTTCAAATTCAAATATTTGATGAATTAGTATTAAAGTATAATCAATTAAATTTTAAGTTTTTAGTCTATTATTTTTCAAGTATAAATTATATATGTGTGTATTTATGAAAATTCTTCAAATATTTGATGAATTAGTATTAAAGTATAATCAATTAAATTTTAAGTTTTTAGTCTATTATTTTACAAGTATAAATTATATATATGTGTGTGTATTTCTGAAAATTCAAAATATTCTTGTATTTCTCAATTTATCGTTTCCTAAAATTGGCCATGGATGTTGCCCCCACTCCTGAATCACATCTGCTTCCATAACCACACCAATGATTATGGGGACTTTGGAATACACCATAGTTACACGACGCATCAAGTACTCAAAGTACTCAATGAACCTTCTTGGCTCAGATAAAAATCATGCTGAATTTAATCGGGGAAGTAAATGCACAGTGAACCTTGCCTAAATTCGCTCAAATCGGTGAGTTTTTCAAGACCCGCTGAGTTTCATAATATCAGTTGTTGGCACATAACACCCAAAAATGATGAAAAACACTCTTCTTTCATTCCTCTTTTCTTCCTTAAGGGCGGAAAACTTCAGACAAATCCAACCATCTACGTGCATATTGCAGCTGAATCCAGAGTATTTTCACGTACTTAAAACATGCCCTATAAACTTTCAATTTGTCGATTTAATAATACATGCCTCTATGTTTTACTTCAATATCTATGAAGAATATTGGTCCTTGATGGAAATTCTAAAATTTGGGAGTGAGGTGAATCTTATGTATTTTTTTGTCGATAAGGACAAGGATAAGGTGACTGTCTCTGGAAGAAAACCCATGGAAAACATGTTATGTGTTTAAGAGATTAGGCGAGGAATTTCCATCTCTTACTCTCTGGATTGTTTGTTCCCAAACCCAGATGGTGTGACTTTCGTATACATATATATGTTTATATATTCAGGAAAAAAGAAAATCCAAACAAGCCTACCTCTTTTCCATTTGAACTTGGTCTTATTTTGATCCAACGATCAACAATATTCTTCATTATTTTTTTTTTGTTCGTGCTCTTAGTTTGATCCAACGACCGTCAAAGTGGAAAAGTTCAAAAGTCTGATTGGATTTGATCTACGGTTGAGGATTATCGCTCTCGATCTAACAGTTATGACTTAATTTCTCCCAACCTCTGGTTCCACCTCAATATGATGGTCCTAGATTGTCCTGAAAACTACATCAACGGTCAATATTCCTCGACCTGTTTGGCTTCTGTGTGATCTTTGTAATGTTATTTCTCCTAATCTTTTCTTTCCTCCTGCGCATTCTTCTGCATACATTTTTCCATGGTTGACATCAATGCCAACTAGTCTTACAACATGTCAATGGTCCTTTAGAGTCAGTGTTTCCCGGGTCATCATTGTGTCATTCTATATGTTCAACAAAATTTGAAGCCTGTGTCGACCATTCTGTAGTCTTGTTGACCTTTCATGTCAGTCATCCCTGTGTCAATTTCACTTGTTAATTTCATTATTTCGGCAAATATCTCTTAGATAGTGTTTCATGTAGACTAATGGGGAAAAATTAAGGCCCTCCTTTGATGGATATCTTCCTATCAACTTCTGCTCATTATTTGGGAAGTGGATCTAGAAACTAGATAATACCTTGGAACTTGCAGACATCAGTTGTAGAATTCCTTGCAATTGATGGCGGGTTTACATAATTGACCCCTTATTGATCGATTTTACGAGTGTTTGACATTAGATCCTATATCAAAAATTGTTATATTTCACTAGTACCTTGGGATCCATTTCATTATTGGTCAGTCCCCTCGCGTCTGTTAACATTATTCATCAATGAATGGTACTCACATGGTTTCTACTATGATCAACATCAACTCATTTATTTACATGATGTAGATTCATACAATTGATGGGATTGGATTGAAGACTTTGGGTTAGGGTAATTCTCCATATATGCCACCCTTCCCAAGTTACTCAGGATTATATCATTGTTGTATGATTACTTTGAAGACTAAAATGGCACTTTCGTTTGTTCTAGATGTCTTCCTGATATATAGTATGAGATAGATCCAAATTGTATTTTCTTGTGGCTATTATCTACTATGACATGGATTTGTTGTGTACTTTTTCATGTCCATGGCCTTGCATATCAATTTTTGAATCTGCAGTGTATTGTGTTGGCAACCATTCATTTTCATACATCTGAGCATGGGTATGCCTAACTTGGGGGTGATCTATATATATGATTGGTTGATGTCTATTTGTAGGTACTTCTTGGTTCCTTGATATGAAATCTCCTTCCTTAAACCAATGGTTGCAATATATTTTGGTAATGTATTTCAACCACCAGTTCCTCTTTCGACCTCACACATTAGGGAGCATATGTTACACTTGTATTTTCCAATCTATGTCTTGAAGAGAAGCCAATGATGTCACTAAGTTGAATTCCTACTTGTATACAGAAACTTGTGCATGAAACATTAAAAATAAGTCTGCCCATATTTTTCCCTAGAAGAAGAGCATTCGGATGCAACTTCCTCAAGATCACTTGTGGTTGATCATGGGTTTCCCATATAAAACCCACGGGAACCCCTTATATCTTCTAGAAATGGAGAGTTTTTAGGAGATCAATTATAGATGGGTTGGACATGATGCATTATTGAGAATGACCTATTTTTTCCTAGTTCACATGCCATGCATCTATCTCCAAGATCCTCTAAATTCTTGTAAGAAGAGGCCAAATCTAGGGGATAAGTTGGTACATATAATAAGACAAGAGACAAACACATATCATAAGATAATATAGAACACCGTTGTGCTAGGTGAAACTGAGTAAGAGCCTTTGGTCATCATCTTGTTTCTTAGTGTTGAGTGTTAGGCATCAACATAAGTGAAGTTATAATCCCAGGTGAGATAATGTCTTGTCCCTTTGCCACATTACAATGAATAGTCTTATTTCTTGCAACAAAGTGAGTGTGGTTAAGAAGGAGTTTGAGGATGTGGAGTGAGGAGTACAACAAGCATGGCTCAAGGTAATCATTTCACTTGTAATATAATTTATTTAATATAGAGCTATGTTCTTTCCCCCTCCAAACTCTTTGTATCCATATATTTGATTGGATTTTGATAGCCTTTGAGATATTAGATGAGATCTACTTTCATGCTTCTGTTTTTGTACGCTAGAGGAGTTGAGAAATGTTTGCTCGCTATCTGATGTGCATGTTAGTAGGTGAAGAAGCTTTAATCTAGGATTTTGATCTCAAGGGAGCTCATCCAAAGATATGATTGGAAAACCTTCAAGTTAAAGGTGAGTTATTCTTTCTTATTTCCTTTGCAACACAGGTTTGTCTAAATTAAATCTAAGAGGAAAAACATAGTGATATACTCTATGATTTATCTTTAACTATGATAGGGTTTGTCTATTTGTAGGCAAGTTTCTCTAAAGCATTTATAAAATTAAAAATAATTACTAAGATTAATATTAAATGAGTGAAAATTTCAATAACTTAAAAAATAATCCAAAATTTATATGAAATGAAAGATCCTTTAAAAGGTATCCTAATAGTACAGTGAGGTATTAAGCACTTGTTACTCGTGCATTAAAAGGTATCCTAATAGTACAGTGAGGTATTAAGCACTTGTTACTCGTGCAAGAGACATAGTAATTATGGGTAAATATTATTTGACATATTTTTCTAATGCACATAAAAGGTTTAAGGAAATCATTATGGAGCTTGTTGAGATGGAATTTTTTTTATTATAAATCTAATATTAATGAAGTGTTTGTAAAATTTGGATAGATAAATACTCATGTATATAAGGTTCACTTTTATAAATTTGGATAGATAAATACTCATGTATATAAGGTTCACTTTTATAAATATGTAAGTCAATGTATTTTGTATAAGATTAACTTCTATAAATATGTAAGAAGTTAATGTATTTTTTTTTAATTGTTACTTGTTTTACAATTTGATATATTTCAAAGTTTTTAATACTTGTGTAAATATGTAAGTGAATATTTTTTTATTATTTGTTGGACATTATGATATATTTTAAAATTTTTAACAGATTTTTTAAAATTAGTGGAATCATTTTTTTAAACAATATAATATATTTCAATTTTTTCAATAATTTTTTTGAAATGAGTAAAATCATTTTCATAAATTTTAATGAAATTTTTATGTTTTAAAAAAAAATATAACAATTATAATATTTTTTTTATAATAAAAATTTCATGTAATTTTTTTATATATAAATAAAATGTCAAAATTATATTAAATCTTAAAAAAATTTAAAAAATCAAAATTATAAAACCTATAAATTTAAAAATATAGAAGATACACAATTTAAACTTTATCCCAAAAGTTAGCTAAGTGGTTGTGAAAAGTTATTCCCAATCAAAAAAAGTTTCAATTCCTTGTTCCCTTGGAGTTAGGCCTAAAAATTAAACATAATTTTGATATATTATTTGAGGAATTTGATTTTTAAACATAAAAATATTAAAAATAGATAATGAATTATTTTAATTTTAAATAAATAGATAATAATATAGTTTAATTCTAATTTATTAAAAAAAAAAACTTTTGAAACATTTTGTTTATATATTTTTTTTTATATTTATAGATGATATTGGTTTCTATTTATTTGTAAATGGTATTAGCTTCTCCCCAACCATCATGAAAGGTTAAACATTTATTGAGGCATAGTATCAATGTATGAGGTACTTGAACAATGTATATGAGTGAGACATTGATTATTTTTAAATTGTATGTATGCAATTTAAAATATAATTATTTATATATAAAAGTTATATACAGGTTATTATTAATTTAGATATCAAATTAGTGTATGAAATCTTTTATTTGTAAGATAAGAAACCTTTTCCATAAATTTAACTATAAAAATCTATAAAAATATAGATACCTATTACATTTTTACTAACTTTTTATTAATATAAATGAATATAATCATGATATACTTTTACAGTTTAAAAGTATGTAATCTAAAATAATCTAAAATAGCATTAGCATATGAAAAGAAGCATAAATGGCTTTAGCATATGAGAAGAAGCATAGCAAAAATATTGTGGAAAAAAATGAATGATTTGATGTGGAATATTGTGAGGGTTTGGCCGACACATGGTCTTTCTCGCATAAAATTTTCAAAGCAGTATATTATTGAAGCCCCACGGAATTACAAAGCGGTACACTAACTTCAAGGCTGGCGGCGCTCGTTCAACGTCAAAATTTGCGGTTGTTTATCTAATCCGTCAATCAACCTACATTGCTGATTCGATTTTTCCATCCATCCATAAATTAATTGAGGGAAGTGCGGAAATAATTCTCGAAAAAATAAAAAAAAATAATTAAATATCAAAATAACAGTGGATAATCATTAAATTCATACCAGAATAGCTGGTCAACTCTTACCCACGCAGACGTTAGGATGGCTCACGAGGATATTGTGTTCCCACCATCTGATTATCAGTCTTGGATCATACCTCTCTATAAAAAGTTAGAACGACGGATGCCATCATCTGTGTCCGTGGCCATCTGCTAAGGCAAAGCTGCCATTGAATCTACCAATATTTCTCTGCTCTGC
>JASDQU010374499.1:18852-32245 GCA_032191745.1 Picea mariana | reverse complement strand
TAGATTAGGAAATAGCTTTACAAAAACTGGAAAATCCCACAAAAATTGGAACCCTATCTTGTTGATTTGTTCCATCCAAGATATCAAAAGTTTAATTTGATCCAAGCACTAGGAATCAAACTGTTCATCTTTACTTCCTAAGCGATAGCATTGAACAATCAAAACTGAAGAAAAAATATTCATGAACCATCATGGTATAATGACTGCACTAGCTCTAGTGTCTCTCTGTTTAAGCTTGGTTGTTAACACAACATTATGCCAATATAGCCTGAAATTGGATTCTCTTACCTCTTTAAGCAATGCCTTCTGTTCTTTTCTTTTCCTTTTAAAATCTTGTATCTTTTCTTGTTGTTTGGCATTCCAATGTTCAACCAAAGCTTTCTCTTTCTTCAATTGCTTTATCATACTCTGCAGCTCCTTTCCTCTGTCTTTTTCCTTCCTTGCTTTCACTTTAAATTCTAGATATTCCTCTACAGGGGTAGGTAAATTCAGATCTATAGCAGCTTGAGGTTTTCTTAATTTAATCACATATTTTGAAGATAGTCCAGAACTAAGATCTTCATCCTTAGTGCTATCAAAATCCCTGGTTTCTGGAAGGTCTTGCATCTGGTCTGGTTATGCAAAAAGATCATCTCTGTCATCATAAACTGCATTTGTACCCTTAAACACAGATTCATATATTGAAGTTGATTTTGTACTTGCTATGGTCATGGGTCTTCTGGAATACTCTGCAATATGATTTCCCTTTTCTTGTTTCTTCTTCAAGTCCACATATTCTTTCTCTATTATGTGTAAAGAAGATGCCACTGCCTGTTTTTTTATCACCTTCTTAGAATCCTCTGAATTATCTTCTATAATTACAAGATTCTCCTTCTTGATGGAAGGATGAAACATTGCTTTTGAATTCAGTCTAAATTTATTGGCAGCTCTGGTGGAATTCCTCCTAGGGAATTTAGGTACAGGTGTTTGCTTTTTGCTTTGTTTTTTACCCTTTTCATTCTTCTTACCTGTAGCTTGTTGTTTCTGTTTGACTGGAGTCTGAATTGGGATTGTAGTGTAATCCTCATATTCATCAATTTCCCTCTTCATATCTGGATCAGGATAGATGTCAGTTTCTTCATTCATTTTAGGCTTCTTACCTCGACTAGTAGTACCTTTCTCATGATCTTCACCTACAGGAAAATCACCAATTGCTTGTTGGGTTTGCATTTTTCTCTTGCTAGCCCGAGTTTCCCTAGTTGCAAGTGACTCTTCTTTTATTAAGACTTCGGTGGTTTGAGGATTATGTTTGTGTTTGGCTGGTTTCTTCCCCTTGACAGTTTTGGATTTAGTTGACTGTAAATCCAGTTTTAAGGACTGGATTAACCAATCCCAAGATCTTTGGACTTCATTTAAGGAGAAGACTACTAATTTTCTAATCAAACCCTGATGAAAGAGATTGTATTGTGTTGTAGCAGGATGGGATTGGACCCTCTTAGACATCTTGGATAAAAAATTTAACAGAAAATAGGGTAAGTTAAGAGGGTAATCACCGTTTATATGAATCAACAGTCTGATATGGTAGAGATAAACCAAGGAAAACCTGCCTTCACATGTAATGTACCTATGGATAATTAGCAAGGCRGTGTGCCATTCTTTCCTTACCCATCTGTGTGGTATTCCCTTGCTCCAGTTAGGGTTTTTCATCTTTGGAATTAGAAATTGATTTACAAACTCCGTGACTGCATTCTCCTTCTTCCACCATCTTACCCCATACACTGGCAATCTGCAGGYTTTAGCAATAGAATGTCCAGTCACATGCATCAGAAGTTTTCCAACCACAGATTCAAAGCCATCAAAATTTTGTACAAACACCATTGAGATCTGTTCGTCATGCCCCTTGAACGTTTAGAAAAATTCGAACCAACCAGCATCCTTGAATTTCTGCGCCATCTGAGGGRATGCTTTGAGCAATTATGTGCCTTCGAGCTCTAMTCTGATTATCTGGCCACTCTTTTTGGGTGTCATACCGTGGATATGATCCTGTAAACAAATCTGAGAAGATMGATGATTGAATCTTCAATTCTCATGGGTTGTTAAGAACTAGAAGTTATCTCTTTGTCTGCAATCCCTGCATAAAATAACYGACATACTAAAATTTAAAGGTGATGATTTCATTCATGATAATCAGACATGTTGATTTGATGAAGGTATGGCGAGTACAACTCAATCCTYTATATATAGTTGTTATCATAAAAATAGCAACCCRAAATAGATCATAAAGAGGCATGTAGATCCTCTAATCATGATTTGAAATGTTATGACACGRTCTGGGYAGGGTGGTGCATGAAAAACAATGATTATTCCCGGTGCTGCAGGAATAGCGCTATTCCAGTAGTGCCTTTTCTGACTTGGYAAAAATTTGAAAATTCAAATAATGAATCAGACAAGTGATGTGACAAAAAATTATCATATCTAATCCTAATCTTTACAAATCTCAAAAAACATTTAAAAAGTGCAATAAAGATTGAAAAATAATCTTTCAAGACAAGAGGTAAAAACAAAGTTAGAAACTAACACCTCTCATGACATCATAACTTGTGAAGGCCATCCCTTCAACATTAGCTCAATATTTATACTTCTCTAATATCAAGGACCATTGTTTTTCTTTGAGTACATAACATATCTACCTATAGTTTTTCATAATAGTGCTTATATTTACAGCTTGGGGAAATAGGGGTGTTACAAGTGGCCACCGATATCCGCGTGAATCATTGGCCCTCAAGCATATTAATCAATACAAACTCTTTGCCTCAAATATATCAACTCACTAGCCTAAATGACATTTATACAATTACAATATAATTTGGAGGAATTAAAACTAAGGATGTTATATTAATTGTATCATCATCATCATCATCAATAGTACAAAATGGTAAATGAAAATACTTTTTGAAATACTCAAATAATACTAATATTATAATGCTTAATATAATATTAATACTTGCATCTATAATATTCTATTATTATTATTTATTAAATATTATTATTATTATATTAATAATAATTATTTTTATTTTTATTTAATATCATAATTTATATTTCATACAATAACTATTATAATGTTGAAACATTATAGTGTAATATATATATATATATATATATATGATTGTTCATTATAAATATATGATACTCATTATTTAAAGATATCTTTCTTATCCTATTTATTAAATATAAGTTAAATATATACATATAAATATAGTAGGTATTGTTATTAATATATAATAATAATAATAATTTATTTTGAAGGTCACTGCCAAGACATCAAATTGATGTATGAGACTCCTCCTCTAAATTGGTGTATTTGATTGGTAAAATCTATAGAGGTATACATACCCTACAGGGAGCTATTTCAACTATTTCAGTACTATTCAACTTCAATTATATCATATTTTTAAATTTTAACAATATACTTTTATGAAATTTACTATATTTCCTAAGTTTTTGTAATGTATGCATCTTGAATTAATTCCTGTTCTGCCAAAGACAGTGGCAATAAAAACTGGAATTATCCTAAACCTTTGGTAACGAAAATGGCTATGGAGGCAATGTGAGCTTTGCAGGGCTTCTTCTTCTTCTCTGATGATTGGAACGTAGAGTACCCTCTCTTCATGGAAAAGATAGTTTGTTTCCCCAGACTGAGTGGCTTCTGCTTTACCTCTTCTTGTGGAATCTGTCTCTCTAGCTTAAAACGAATTCAACTATATGTTGTTGGTGCCCTGTCAAATGTCACAGTTGTTGCTATCCAAGTCTTTTGATGATACAACTGTTGCAATCTGTGTGCTTTCACAATCTCGTCTCAAGCAGAAGATTCAAATTCATAAGCTGTGTTGCAAGTGGCTTCTGCCAGAAAAATTCTACCAACTGACTTTGAGGTTTACTGCTGAAGATTCAAATTCATAAGCTGTGTTACAAGTGGCTTCTGCCAAAAAAATTCTAGCAACTGACTTTGAGGTTTACAGCTACCAGGTTTAGTTTTCTTTCTTAAATATTTTGTTTAATTCTGTTAACAGAACACTTTGGTTTTTGGTTGTGGTATTGTAGATGTTCAAAGAAATTTGATTTGATCTTCAATTCAATTCGTGACTATCTAATTCCTCGTTCAGGCATATGCAGCATGCATGAATATACAAACGTACTCTACATTGGCAGCAAGTCACATAAGTTGTACACATTTATTTTTTTATGGCATATTCAAAACTTTTCTACATTTTTTTATTTTGTTGTGATTATTATTAAAACCAATAACGCAATTGTTGACAAAATCACAGTATTTAAATTTTATCAAAATTCCAAAACATATAATAGGTATACTAAATCACCAAAATCTGTCATTCCAACTATTTTTTCTAATCATTAAACTCTTACTACTTAGTAATTAAAAACACTATTATCTTTATGATTATAGATATTCTCATTTAATAAAGGGTTCAAAACTTTTTAATTGCTTTTACAAATTTGACCAATTAAATCACATTACAACAAATTCATTGTTTTTACAAATTTGATAAATTAAATCACATTCCAACAAACTCATGATCAATCAACAATCAAAATAACTTACTTCAGGCAAGTTGTTTTTAGGTTATGATTTGTTATTTCAAAAAGAATTTAGGAATTGGAAACATCATTAAAAATAGACTTAGAGAGAAAAATCACATCCATTGCCTCATTTCAACCATAATGAATACATAAAGCAATAAGTACCATGTACTACCTGTACAGTCTAAACTTGAGTAATGATCCTGATCATAAAATACCAACTCTAGAAACAACAATTATGGAGAATGGTAATATCCCTATAGAGCCATCTTCACCGCAGGCACAAAATTTGGGGATTGCAGCTGCTTTGATGTCTGATTTCCAGCCACCTTGCTTGGTGTTTGGTTTTCAGGCACAAGCTTTGAAGGTGTTCTATCAACTTTTGTGATGTTCGTTTTTCGGGCATTCGTCGTGGTTTTCCAATTTTACTTTCATACACACAGTTTAATATCACGTAATCTAGCAAACCATTTTGTTTTCCCTGGCCTCAATTGCAAAGGTTGACGTTGTTTGTATTCAAGATCCTTGTTGAGAGACTGCAGGGCAGTCTCCAACTCTTCAACTCTCTGACTCTGTGATTCTAGCAAACGCCTAGCACTGTCCACCTCCTTTTGTTGGATTTCATTCCGTTGTTGCAGGGCGTGTTCTGTTACCTTATACTGCTCAATCAAATCTAAGTATTGTTTGACTCCAACTTCATTCAACTGTAGCTGAAGGTTGTTAATTTCATTTACCGTTGTTGCAATATTTTTGAGCAAAGATTGTAACTTCTCTTCATTCCTTTCAGACTCAGCCCTCCAAACCTGCCTCTCGTCTTCCATGGAAACCAGTGTAGCAGTATACTCATTCTCCTGGGTCTTCAAGAACTCCACTTCAATTATTAGCTCCACAATCCTTTTGCTCATTGATCCCTTTCCACTAGCCATCAACTCCATGTTTGTTTGCAGCTCTGCCAGAGTGGCCTCCAAATTTCTCTTTTCCTCATCCCACAAGTACCCATCTTGTTCAATTGTTCTGAAAAAATCCTGAACCTTCTCCTTGGATTCATTCAACTCGGATTGCAAATCATTCTTTTCTGTTCTGCATTGATGTAGAACCCTCTCATTTTGCTCCATCTCATCTTCCAAGTGAGCCGGTCTGGCATCATGTTCATTCAAACGGGCCTTCAAGCACTCTACTTCAGTGCTCAGCTCTCTATTTTTCTGACTCAGTAATTCCCTTTCACTATCAAACGAATCAAGCTTTCTTTGCAGCTCTGCAACAGTGCTTTCCAAAGTTCCTTTTTCAGAATCCCACAAATGTTTATATTCAAGTAATTCCTGTGCTCTTGTCTTGAATTCATTCAACCTGGATTGCATTTCAATCTTCTCTGCCCTAGAGTGAACTAAGACCCTCTCATTTTCCATAGACATCTCTTCAATTTTTTCCTTATATTCTGCCAATGAAGACAAAAGCTTGTCCTTATCAGTGCTCCATGATTGCTCTTCCATTTGGCTTCCTTTAGTGATCTCCTCAGTTTCATGTCTTGCTGCTACAATCTGTGAAAAAAGTTCTTTTTCCAGTTTCCAACCTCTATGTGCTAACTCTAATTCTGCAGATATTACCCGAATTTCACCATTCAACTTCAAAACACTAGATTCTAGAATTCTTTTATCAGAAACCACCGCTCTGCATTCTTTTTCTTTCTCAAAAATTTCCTTTCTGAATCTTTCTTCAGCAATCTGCAACTGCTTAGAGATGTCAGCCCGGCATTCCTCAGCCTTCCTTTGACATTGTTCTCTGAACTCCTCCTCAACTTCTTCCAAGTTGTCATTCAGTTGTTCCCCGACTTTCACTTGTTCAGTGAGTTCCCCATGCAGATTTTCCATCATCGACTCAATTTTTCCTTCAACATTGTGAATGTGTGATTCCATTTGAGTGAGCTCCTGTAACAAACAAGCCTTTTCTTGTCGTAGGCTGTTGATATGTGTGACAAGTAATTGATTAAGCTCTCGCAACCTGGATATTTCCTCTTCTTTGTCTTTCGTTGACTTCGATATTAATTTTTCAATATCTTCGCCACGGAACCCTTCTTCTAACCTTGAAATTCTTTTCCGCCTGCCGCCCATGTTGCTCACTAGCCTGAAGAAATGGAAATCCTTTTCATCTCTGCTGGCAAACCCGATGGAAGATGGATATATTAAGCCTTTTCTAATCCGCTTCCTTGCCTTATCCCGCTGGAATAAGACCAAACTAACTGTCTCACGCCGAAGATTGTTGGCGTGGAGGCATTTGGGCTGTCTATAAATAACTAATCATTCAGTTTGGATGAAGATAATATATCATTTGCTTTCGGCGCGGACTCTGAAATACCAATTCAACTCACACCATCGTATATCTTTTTGTTGGGGAAGCGTGGAGTGCGGAACTAATCCCTGAAATGGAGCATACTCGATCTGGAACTTCACCATATGGACTACAATGGTCAATGTTTTGGAAGTAATGGCCAATGCATGCATGCATGCATGGATATAAAGATTAATGCAGCTTACTGAATATGTTTAGTTTGTTGTTTTGATCATTTTGGATGAAAGTTCATTGGACAAATTCTGGTTCAGTGACATGACCATCAAATATAAATTGGCATACAAATATGTTCATTAAATATATATCTTGATCTATTTTGAATGGTAAAACAATTTCACTTTTCCTTCAAAACATCTAGTTAGTGTTTCAGTGAAATTAACATATATTTCATACTCATAAAACTTTTTGAGTAAATAAAAAAAAAATTATAATGTTTACCTATCTTTTATATATATCAATACAAAGTCTGTTGGTGTTATCAACTAATTATCATGATATATCAATACAAAGTCTGTTGGTGTTATCAACTAATTATCATGATATATCAATACAAAGTATATTGGTGTTATCAACTAATTATCATGTTTTAGTGAAATTAACATATATTTCATACCCAAAAAACTTTTTAAATAAATAATTATAATGTTTACATATCTTATATATATCAATACAAATCATGTTGGGTTGTCTTCATCTTACATGAAACCATACTTGTACTTATGACTCATTATCATCTTATATTAATACTTTCCTTAAAAATATCTATCATGAATAAAGAACCCTTTTCATATACATGAAAATTAGTCATAAATTAACTAAAAATAAAAATCAATTTCCATTATGTAAGCGTTCTTAAAATGCAAGAAGAAAAAATTACAAAATTCCCATTCTAATATGTTTGAATTACACTCATTCTTTCTAATTCCATAGAAATGGATGAAAGATGGTTACATTTTGTCATAATAGCTCTAAATTAGAGTGAAGATTTACCATATTTTTCTTTACAATTATTAAAAGTTAAATAATTTAGAAGCATAGATTTTTTTTTCATCATTATATTTGAGTGTGAATTAGTGATTATATATATTATTTATTATAATCTATGTGTTTGATGTAAATTTTGACTTGGTGTAGATTATTTTAAAAAATATATCAAAATTTTCATTCAATTAAGATAATAACAATGTCTCCTAGGTGTAAAGTTCTCGATGATGGAGTAATGTGAAGTCATCGATTTGAAACCTTTGAGGACACCTTAGAATCCAGCCATGTTAAGGGTTGATGCGCCAATATTTTATTGTGCCATATTACTTACTAATACAAAGAAATAAAATATTTCCCTAATATTTTAGGGATTAGTTTATCATAGCAACATATAGAAATACACATAATTCCTTATATTATCAAATAATAGCTCCCCATTATTTATAAGATTAATATTTGGGAATATCATCTCATGTAGCTATAGATTTGAATGATCTTAGGCTCATTTTTTACTAAACTTTGTTAATTAATAGAAGGTGGGGATGATAATACTCCATCCTACAATCAAACAAGCTAAACTAAATTGACATGTTTTTTAGTGCTATAACTAATAAGTATGTTAATTTACAAATTCTATATTTTTTTATTGTGAATTAATTAATAAAAAATATTACATTGACATAATACTTATTTTTATGGATTAAACTCTAATTTCTTTCTCTAAAAGTTATGTTATTTTTTTTCTAAAAACAATTATGTGGAAAAATTAAGGGATACTTTCCCACATTCATGTATAGCATGCCTATTAAACTTATTAGTAGAGAATAGTGTGTTTCACTCAAAAAAAAATTAATTAAATACTTAGCAACATAAAACTAATCAAATGTCCAAATAAAAAAAATAAAAATAAAAATCATTATAATACATAATAATAATAAGAAAAGTATATACCATACATTTTTATTTGGAAATTAAAAATAAAATATATTTTTTTAATAACTAAATCAAAACAAACTACATATAAAATTAATAAAAAAAACTTTATAAAAATCTATAAATTTGATTTTTAATTAAAATAAAATAATTATTAATTTAATGTCATCTTAATCTTAATAGAAACCCTAGCTACACACTCAAATACCCACAAATAATAGCAATCCCAAGCCACATGATGATACAAGTGAGAATGTTTACCAAAGAAACCTAGGTCTAGTTGGAGCAAGGACATATTCAAATAGATATGATATAATAAACGTAATTTATGTTTTTGATATTTTCCATTAATTTTATTTAAAATTTATGAGATATAATATTTAAGTTAATTGTTAGCATTTTCTTCTTCTAATAAGAGTTATTAGAAATTATTTTATATCATAATTTATATTTCATATAATAATTTAATATTTCATTTAATAAAATTCAAGTCTTTTTAAAAATATAATAACTTCATATTTATAAAAACTTCATTTAATAAAATTTAATCCTTTTTAAAAATATAAAAACTTCATATTTATAAAAACAAACTTTGTAACTGCCATAATTATTGTTAGCATTTTCTTCTTATTAATAAGAACTAAGAGTTGTTAAAAATTATTTCATATCATAATTTATATTTCATATAATAATTAATATTTCACTTAATAATAATTTAATATTTCACTTAATAAAGTTCAAGTTTTTAAAAAATATAATAACTTCATATTTGATGAGTGAGATTGTTGTGGTTGGGATTTTCGGTTTTGATCGAAAAAACCACAGTGTTGTCAATAAATTATGACGTTTCGAGATGGATCCTAATCTGGATCCAAAACGTCGACAATCTATTGACAACACTGTGGCTTTTCCGATCAAAACCAAACTTCATATTTATAAAAGCTTTGTAACTACCATAATTACATATAGCAATATACATAATTCTTTATCTTAAAAAATAATAACTCCATATTATTTATAAGATTATATTTTTGGGAATATCATCTCATGTGGCTATAGATTTGAATGATTTTAAATTCACTTTTTACTAAACTTTGTTAATTAATAGAAAGTGGAGAGGACAATACTCTATCTCACAATCAAACAAGTCAAACCAAATTCATATTTTTTAGTTCTATAACTAATTAGTATGTTAATTTACAAATTTTATATTTTTATTGTGATTTAATTAATAAAAAATGTTACATTAACATAATACTTATGTTTCTACAAACATTGCCATAAATATGGTTGGTCTCCACCCCAATGCCTATTCTTAGATGGAGGATGGCCATAGAAGTTTGCAGAGGAAGGGAGGACAGCTCCCCCGCGCCAGATTAATGGAGACCTCAATGATTAATTGCAGGAGGGTGACGTTGTGTATGGGTGGAAGCATAGCGGTCATATCCACCCCTCGGTTAACTATCCATCTTGGCCATAGCATTCACCACTTCGCCTATGTGCTCTGTCTCCTTTCTCTGCTCGGGAATTTGATTTTGGTCTAGTCAATTCTCTCTAGCCTCATACGTAGTTCTCTTCTCCCTCCAGGGTCCACCATTTTGAGAGAAAGAGAGAGAGAGGAAAGCCCAAGCAAGGTCTTGCCTGGTACAGTCGTGCAGCAAGGCAGAGATGCCTACACAATTTGGAAAGGGATCTGACCATCGCCCAAACTCAGCGAATTGTGCGGCCACATACGCCTCCAATGGCCTTTGTGGAGGAGGAATTCCCGGCAGAACCAATTCAAGTTCCATCGGAGTCCCTCCTCTACACGGTCCCGGAAGCCCATATTCTCCCCAGCATCAGTGTTGTTGTTACAGGGACAACGACAGCCATGGATGGCGCCACATGCATTGTTAAGAAGGAATTCCCATCGTTGAACCCAATTCAGGACTACAACCAGACTCCACCCATCCTCTTTAGCCCGGAGCAGCTGCAGCTTATTTTTTATGTCGTAGGATATATGGTGGAGCAACTCCATTGAAACACCCTCATCAACAGCCACATCGACATGTTGTTCGATGCCTTTTCGAACACACCAGCCAAGCAGAGGTGTCTGACCTGCGCACAACCCTACGTGCTCAATCCCAATGATGGCATCCTTCACAATGGCTCTCTGGATGACATGTTCCATTGTTCTCACAACCCCTTCAATGTTTAATTCTGCACAGTTGTCTAAGTGTCACTGACACGGTGATAGAGATTTTTTCTTGTCAGCCTGGTCTAATACTCTGTTCATTTTTTTTCCTAGTTCTAATTTTCAGAGTTTGTTAGTATGTCTAGTTTACTCATACAGTGTTATCAGCACCATCAGTCGCCACCTGCTCTGGTTTCCAACAAATTGGCGGGGCAAGTGTCGGTTTCCCTTTTTGGCCGAAAGCACAATAGGTGGCCACATGTTTCGGTTTCCACTAATTTGGCGGAACAGGTGACATGTCAGTGAAACATATAAGTTTTGTATAGTGACAGCGTATTAATAAGGAAATAGCCCCTTTTTTATTTACAAAAAAAAAAACATAATACTTATGTTTTATGGGTTAAACTCTAATTGTTTTCTTTCTCTAAAAGTTATGTTATTTTTTTTCTAAAAAAAATTATTTGGAAAAATCAAGGGATGCCTTCCCACATTCATATATGGCATACCTAATAAACTTATTAGTAGAGAATAATATGCTTCATCCAAGAAAATGAATTGAATACTTAATAACATAAAAATAATCAAATATCTAAACAAAACAAAAAAAAATCATTATAATATATAATAATAGAAAAATAAATATACCATACATTTTATTTGGAAATTGAAAATAAATATTTTTGTTAATAACTATATCAAAACAAACCATATATAAAATGAAAAAAACTTTATAAATTTTAATTTTATTTAAAATAAAATAATATAAATAATTATTAATTTAATGGACAGACCCTAGCTACACACTCAAATACCCACAAATAATAGCAATCCCAAGCCACATGATAATACAATATAATTATGATAATGCTTAGCAAAGAAACCTAGGTCTAGTTGGAACAAGGGCATATTCAAATCCCAAGCCACATGATAATACAATATAATTTTGACCATGCTTAGCAAAAAAAACCTAGGTCTAGTTGGAACAAGGGCATATTCAAATAGATATGATATAAGAAAAGTAATGTATGTTTTTGATATTTCCCATTAATCTTATTTGATAATGTATGAGACATATAAGATGTAATGACCTATTTGAAATTTATGAGACATATAAGATGTAATGGCCAATTAATTATTAACATTTTCTTATTGAAGTAGGAGTTTGGAATTTATGAGAAATATAAGATATAATGGTTAATTAATGATTAACATTTTCTTCTTAAAGTAGGAATTGTTAAAAAATTGTAAGAACGCATTAGTTAGTTGAGATAATTTATTTTTAATTATCATTTACATCCAAACACATTAGTTTGTAAGAACACAATGTTTAGTATCATCCTTTTTAATTTTGTTGCAATTTGTTATTAAGGAATACAAATAATTGTATTTTGAATTAATTTGTGTTAGAAATTTCAATTTAATCTTTTCAAATCCAGAATACTAAAAAAAAACGTGCATGTAACACTGTTCACATTTTACCCCCGGATGGGGTGACAGCTAGACTATCAAAGACACGTGGAGGGGAGGCAGGACGGGGAGTAAATAATCCCACTGGCCCCCGTCACCTCGCTCATTAACGTTACAATGTCTGCACGCCTGAGCATTCAAGGGCCGAGACCCCTCAAGCAAGCGGCGAGTACCAGTCATCAGTCGGGTTTAATGGACGAATTGATAGGGAAGGTTATGACCGCAGCCACCGTCTCATTGCTTCTCATACTCGCCATCAACTGTGGGAGCCGAGCGCCCTGGAGCACCTCGGCACACCATCATTCTGATAGAATTTGGCACATTTGAGCTGCAAAATGCCAAGGATTAGAGGCAGGTCGCGACGGGGGGCAGCGTGGTATGCCGCTCAGTCGCGGAAGAAACGCAAGGAAGCCTTCGAGCGAGCCATCGCACTGGCCACCCGACGACGCAGACAGGGGCAGCGGAGGCCTACACGAGAGCTCGAGAGGGGAAAAGCTCCGGCGGTTGACTCAGACTCACAGTTGGGGCTCACCCGGTTCGAAGAATCCGCTCCATGGCAACAGAGAGCGACCTTTGGCCTGGATGGCCCCTCCCAAACGACAGCAGCTTTCCCTGACGAAGAGAGGCCCTACACACCATGATATGTGGTGGAGGAACTGCCTCCAGAGCTCACCCAGGCAGCAGCGGAATGCAACGAGAAGGACGGAAATGCGGCAGCTCCAGAGGAACGTGCAGACATCAATGGCCCCGAGAGGCACGCGTCAGGGGACTGGGACCTTCTTAGTCTCCTCTTCGAGGTACGACAGCTGTTGGGGGATCAGGTCTTCCGCATGGCACGCCTGGAGCAACGAATTGACATGTTTTATGCAGCCCATTCGAGAGTAGCCCAGAAGAAACAATGTCCGACCT
>JASDQU010374499.1:6641-18832 GCA_032191745.1 Picea mariana | reverse complement strand
AAAAATTTGAAAATTCAAATAATGAATCAGACAAGTGATGTGACAAAAAATTATCATATCTAATCCTAATCTTTACAAATCTCAAAAAACATTTAAAAAGTGCAATAAAGATTGAAAAATAATCTTTCAAGACAAGAGGTAAAAACAAAGTTAGAAACTAACACCTCTCATGACATCATAACTTGTGAAGGCCATCCCTTCAACATTAGCTCAATATTTATACTTCTCTAATATCAAGGACCATTGTTTTTCTTTGAGTACATAACATATCTACCTATAGTTTTTCATAATAGTGCTTATATTTACAGCTTGGGGAAATAGGGGTGTTACAAGTGGCCACCGATATCCGCGTGAATCATTGGCCCTCAAGCATATTAATCAATACAAACTCTTTGCCTCAAATATATCAACTCACTAGCCTAAATGACATTTATACAATTACAATATAATTTGGAGGAATTAAAACTAAGGATGTTATATTAATTGTATCATCATCATCATCATCAATAGTACAAAATGGTAAATGAAAATACTTTTTGAAATACTCAAATAATACTAATATTATAATGCTTAATATAATATTAATACTTGCATCTATAATATTCTATTATTATTATTTATTAAATATTATTATTATTATATTAATAATAATTATTTTTATTTTTATTTAATATCATAATTTATATTTCATACAATAACTATTATAATGTTGAAACATTATAGTGTAATATATATATATATATATATATATGATTGTTCATTATAAATATATGATACTCATTATTTAAAGATATCTTTCTTATCCTATTTATTAAATATAAGTTAAATATATACATATAAATATAGTAGGTATTGTTATTAATATATAATAATAATAATAATTTATTTTGAAGGTCACTGCCAAGACATCAAATTGATGTATGAGACTCCTCCTCTAAATTGGTGTATTTGATTGGTAAAATCTATAGAGGTATACATACCCTACAGGGAGCTATTTCAACTATTTCAGTACTATTCAACTTCAATTATATCATATTTTTAAATTTTAACAATATACTTTTATGAAATTTACTATATTTCCTAAGTTTTTGTAATGTATGCATCTTGAATTAATTCCTGTTCTGCCAAAGACAGTGGCAATAAAAACTGGAATTATCCTAAACCTTTGGTAACGAAAATGGCTATGGAGGCAATGTGAGCTTTGCAGGGCTTCTTCTTCTTCTCTGATGATTGGAACGTAGAGTACCCTCTCTTCATGGAAAAGATAGTTTGTTTCCCCAGACTGAGTGGCTTCTGCTTTACCTCTTCTTGTGGAATCTGTCTCTCTAGCTTAAAACGAATTCAACTATATGTTGTTGGTGCCCTGTCAAATGTCACAGTTGTTGCTATCCAAGTCTTTTGATGATACAACTGTTGCAATCTGTGTGCTTTCACAATCTCGTCTCAAGCAGAAGATTCAAATTCATAAGCTGTGTTGCAAGTGGCTTCTGCCAGAAAAATTCTACCAACTGACTTTGAGGTTTACTGCTGAAGATTCAAATTCATAAGCTGTGTTACAAGTGGCTTCTGCCAAAAAAATTCTAGCAACTGACTTTGAGGTTTACAGCTACCAGGTTTAGTTTTCTTTCTTAAATATTTTGTTTAATTCTGTTAACAGAACACTTTGGTTTTTGGTTGTGGTATTGTAGATGTTCAAAGAAATTTGATTTGATCTTCAATTCAATTCGTGACTATCTAATTCCTCGTTCAGGCATATGCAGCATGCATGAATATACAAACGTACTCTACATTGGCAGCAAGTCACATAAGTTGTACACATTTATTTTTTTATGGCATATTCAAAACTTTTCTACATTTTTTTATTTTGTTGTGATTATTATTAAAACCAATAACGCAATTGTTGACAAAATCACAGTATTTAAATTTTATCAAAATTCCAAAACATATAATAGGTATACTAAATCACCAAAATCTGTCATTCCAACTATTTTTTCTAATCATTAAACTCTTACTACTTAGTAATTAAAAACACTATTATCTTTATGATTATAGATATTCTCATTTAATAAAGGGTTCAAAACTTTTTAATTGCTTTTACAAATTTGACCAATTAAATCACATTACAACAAATTCATTGTTTTTACAAATTTGATAAATTAAATCACATTCCAACAAACTCATGATCAATCAACAATCAAAATAACTTACTTCAGGCAAGTTGTTTTTAGGTTATGATTTGTTATTTCAAAAAGAATTTAGGAATTGGAAACATCATTAAAAATAGACTTAGAGAGAAAAATCACATCCATTGCCTCATTTCAACCATAATGAATACATAAAGCAATAAGTACCATGTACTACCTGTACAGTCTAAACTTGAGTAATGATCCTGATCATAAAATACCAACTCTAGAAACAACAATTATGGAGAATGGTAATATCCCTATAGAGCCATCTTCACCGCAGGCACAAAATTTGGGGATTGCAGCTGCTTTGATGTCTGATTTCCAGCCACCTTGCTTGGTGTTTGGTTTTCAGGCACAAGCTTTGAAGGTGTTCTATCAACTTTTGTGATGTTCGTTTTTCGGGCATTCGTCGTGGTTTTCCAATTTTACTTTCATACACACAGTTTAATATCACGTAATCTAGCAAACCATTTTGTTTTCCCTGGCCTCAATTGCAAAGGTTGACGTTGTTTGTATTCAAGATCCTTGTTGAGAGACTGCAGGGCAGTCTCCAACTCTTCAACTCTCTGACTCTGTGATTCTAGCAAACGCCTAGCACTGTCCACCTCCTTTTGTTGGATTTCATTCCGTTGTTGCAGGGCGTGTTCTGTTACCTTATACTGCTCAATCAAATCTAAGTATTGTTTGACTCCAACTTCATTCAACTGTAGCTGAAGGTTGTTAATTTCATTTACCGTTGTTGCAATATTTTTGAGCAAAGATTGTAACTTCTCTTCATTCCTTTCAGACTCAGCCCTCCAAACCTGCCTCTCGTCTTCCATGGAAACCAGTGTAGCAGTATACTCATTCTCCTGGGTCTTCAAGAACTCCACTTCAATTATTAGCTCCACAATCCTTTTGCTCATTGATCCCTTTCCACTAGCCATCAACTCCATGTTTGTTTGCAGCTCTGCCAGAGTGGCCTCCAAATTTCTCTTTTCCTCATCCCACAAGTACCCATCTTGTTCAATTGTTCTGAAAAAATCCTGAACCTTCTCCTTGGATTCATTCAACTCGGATTGCAAATCATTCTTTTCTGTTCTGCATTGATGTAGAACCCTCTCATTTTGCTCCATCTCATCTTCCAAGTGAGCCGGTCTGGCATCATGTTCATTCAAACGGGCCTTCAAGCACTCTACTTCAGTGCTCAGCTCTCTATTTTTCTGACTCAGTAATTCCCTTTCACTATCAAACGAATCAAGCTTTCTTTGCAGCTCTGCAACAGTGCTTTCCAAAGTTCCTTTTTCAGAATCCCACAAATGTTTATATTCAAGTAATTCCTGTGCTCTTGTCTTGAATTCATTCAACCTGGATTGCATTTCAATCTTCTCTGCCCTAGAGTGAACTAAGACCCTCTCATTTTCCATAGACATCTCTTCAATTTTTTCCTTATATTCTGCCAATGAAGACAAAAGCTTGTCCTTATCAGTGCTCCATGATTGCTCTTCCATTTGGCTTCCTTTAGTGATCTCCTCAGTTTCATGTCTTGCTGCTACAATCTGTGAAAAAAGTTCTTTTTCCAGTTTCCAACCTCTATGTGCTAACTCTAATTCTGCAGATATTACCCGAATTTCACCATTCAACTTCAAAACACTAGATTCTAGAATTCTTTTATCAGAAACCACCGCTCTGCATTCTTTTTCTTTCTCAAAAATTTCCTTTCTGAATCTTTCTTCAGCAATCTGCAACTGCTTAGAGATGTCAGCCCGGCATTCCTCAGCCTTCCTTTGACATTGTTCTCTGAACTCCTCCTCAACTTCTTCCAAGTTGTCATTCAGTTGTTCCCCGACTTTCACTTGTTCAGTGAGTTCCCCATGCAGATTTTCCATCATCGACTCAATTTTTCCTTCAACATTGTGAATGTGTGATTCCATTTGAGTGAGCTCCTGTAACAAACAAGCCTTTTCTTGTCGTAGGCTGTTGATATGTGTGACAAGTAATTGATTAAGCTCTCGCAACCTGGATATTTCCTCTTCTTTGTCTTTCGTTGACTTCGATATTAATTTTTCAATATCTTCGCCACGGAACCCTTCTTCTAACCTTGAAATTCTTTTCCGCCTGCCGCCCATGTTGCTCACTAGCCTGAAGAAATGGAAATCCTTTTCATCTCTGCTGGCAAACCCGATGGAAGATGGATATATTAAGCCTTTTCTAATCCGCTTCCTTGCCTTATCCCGCTGGAATAAGACCAAACTAACTGTCTCACGCCGAAGATTGTTGGCGTGGAGGCATTTGGGCTGTCTATAAATAACTAATCATTCAGTTTGGATGAAGATAATATATCATTTGCTTTCGGCGCGGACTCTGAAATACCAATTCAACTCACACCATCGTATATCTTTTTGTTGGGGAAGCGTGGAGTGCGGAACTAATCCCTGAAATGGGGCATACTCGATCTGGAACTTCACCATATGGACTACAATGGTCAATGTTTTGGAAGTAATGGCCAATGCATGCATGCATGCATGCATGGATATAAAGATTAATGCAGCTTACTGAGTATGTTTCGTTTGTTGTTTTGATCATTTTGGATGAAAGTTCATTGGACAAATTCTGGTTCAGTGACATGACCATCAAATATAAATTGGCATACAAATATGGTCATTAAATATATATATTGATCTATTTTGAATGGTAAAACAATTTCACTTTTCCTTCAAAACATCTAGTTAGTGTTTCAGTGAAATTAACATATATTTCATACTCATAAAACTTTTTAAATAAATAAAAAAAAAATTATAATGTTTACCTATCTTATATATATTAATACAAAGCTTGTTGGTGTTATCAACTAATTATCATGTTTTAGTGATATATCAATACAAAGGATATTGGTGTTATCAACTAATTATCATGTTTTAGTGAAATTAATATATATTTCATATTCGAAAAAAAATTTAAATAAATAATTATCATGTTTTTAGTGATATATTAATACAAAGCATAATAATGTTATCAATTAATTATTATGTTTTAATGAAATTAATATATATTTCATACCTAAAAAAATTTTTAAATAAATAATTATAATGTTTATACATCTTATATATATCAATACAAATCATGTTGGTGTTCTCTTCATCTTACATGAAACCATACTTGTATTTATGACTCATTATCATTTTATATTAATATTTTCATTATCATCTTATATTAATACTTTCCTTAAAAATATCTATCATGAATAAAGAACCCTTTTCATGTACATAAAAATTAGTCATAGGATATTCGTGTAACACTGGATTTCTATTTGGATCTAGGTATCGACATCGATATGGATCCTTATCTGCACCTAAAACTGTAACTCAATCTGTCTCAAAACTGTAACTCAATCTGTCTCAGATGCTTGCTTTTATGCTGATTATAGGTCAACACAATTTCCATTATGTAAACATTCTTAAAATGTAACAAAAAAAACTTACAAAATTCCCATTCTAATATGTTTGAATTACACTCGTTCTTTCTAATTCCATAGAGATGGATGAAACATTGTTACATTTTGTCATAATAGCTCTAAATTAGAGTGAGGATTGAACATATTTTTCTTTACAATTATTAAAAGTTAAGTAATTTAAAAGTATAGATTTTTTTTTCATCATTATATTTGAGTGTGCATTAGTGATTATATATATTATTTATTATGATTCATGTATTTGATGTATTTGATGTAAATTTTGATTTGATGTAGATTATTTCAAAAAATATATCAAATTTTTCATTCAATCAAGATAACAACAACAATGTCCTTAAGGTGTAGAGTTGTTGATGATGGAGTAATGTGAAGTCATCAATTCGAAACCTCTGGGGACACCTTAAAATCCAGCCATGTTAAGGGTTGATGCGACCCTGATGATTTTGATGGCTTCTTAGCTAACAAAAAAGATAGTGACACTATTGTCTTGTGCCATATTACTCATTGTCACAATATTTTCTTGTGCCATATTACTCACTAATACAAAGAAATAAAATATTTTCCTAATATTTCAGGGATTAGTTTATCATAGCAACATATAGAAATACACATAATTCCTTATATTAACAAATAATAACTCCCCATTATTTATAAGACTAATATTTAGGAATATCATCTCATGTAGCTATAGATTTGAATGATCTTAGGTTCATTTTTTACTAAACTTTGTTAATTAATAGAAGGTGGGGAGGACAATACTCCATCCTACAATCAAACAAGCTAAACCAAATTGACATGTTTTTTAGTGCTATAACTAATAAGTATGTTAATTTACAAATTCTATATTTTTTTTTATTGTGAATTAATTAATAAAAAATATTACATTAACATAATACTTATTTTTATGGATTAAACTTTAATTTTCTTTCTCTAAAAAAGCTATGTTATTTTTTTTCTAAAAAAAATTATGTGAAAAAATTAAGGGATACTTTTCCACATTCATGTATAGCATGCCTATTAAACTTATTAGTAGAGAATAGTATGTTTCGCTCAAAAAATAATTGAATTAAATACTTAGCAACATAAAACTAATCAAATGCCCAAATAAAAAAAATAAAAATAAAAATCATTATAATACATAATAAGAAGAAAACATAATAATAAAATATATATATACCATACATTTTTATTTGGAAATTAAAAAATAATAATAATAGCTAAATCAAAACAAACCACATATAAAATTCGTAAAAAAAACTTTATAAAAATCTATAAATTTGATTTTTAATTAAAATAAAATAATTATTAATTTAATGTCATCTTAATCTTAATCTTAATAGAGACCCTAGTTACACACTCAAATACCCATAAATAATAGCAATCCCAAACCACATGATGATACAATATAATTTTGAGAATGCTTACCAAAGAAACCTAGATTTAGTTGGAACAAAGGCATATTCAAAATAGATATGATATAATAAACTTAATTTATGTTTTTGATATTTTCCATTAATTTTATTTAAAATTTATGAGATATAATTGGAATTTATGAGATATAATATTTAAGTTAATTGTTAGCATTTTCTTCTTCTAATAAAAATTATTAAAAATTATTTTATATTATAATTTATATTTCATATAATAATTTAATAAAATTTAAACCTTTTTAAAAATATAATAACTTCATATTTATAAAAACTTCATTTAATAAAGTTCAAGCCTTTTTAAAAATATAAAAACTTCATATTTCTAAAAACAAACTTTGCATTTTTGTAATGCAAGCCTTTATAAAAATATAAAAACTTCATATTTATAAAAACAAACTTTGTAATGCCATAATTATTGTTAGCACTTTCTTCTTGTTAATAAGAACTAAGAGTTGTTAAAAAATATTTCATATCATAATTTATATTTCATATAATAATTTAATATTTCACTTAATAAAGTTCAAGTCTTTTTTAAAATATAATAATTTCATATTTATAAAAATTTTATAATTACCATAATTACATATAGCAATATACATAATTATTTATCTTAAAAAATAATAACTCCATATTATTTATAAGATTAGATTTTTGGTAATATCATCTCATGTGATTATAGATTTGAATGATTTTAAATTCACTTTTTACTAAACTTTGTTAATTAATAGAAAGTGGAGAGGACAATATTCTATCTCACAATCAAACAAGTCGAACTAAATTCATGTTTTTTTTAGTGTTATAACTAATTAATATGTTAATTTACAAATTTTATATTTTTATTGTGATTTAATTAATAAAAAATGTTACATTAACATAATACTTATGTTTCTACAAAACTTGCCATAAATATGGTTGGTCGCCACCCCAATGCCTATTCTTAGATGGAGGACGATCATAAAAGTTTGCAGAGAAAGGGAGGATAGCTCCCCCGCGCCAGATTAATGGAGACCTCGATGATTAATTGTAGAAGGGTGACGTTGGGTACGAGTGGAAGCATAGCGTTCATATCCACCCCGCGGTTAACTATCCAACTTGGCCATGGCATTCACCACTTCGCCTATGTGCTCTGTCTCCTTTCTCTGCTCAGAAATTTGATTTTGGTCTAGTCAATTCTCTCTAGCCTCATACGTAGTTCTCTTCTCCCTCCAAGGTCCACCATTTTGAGAGAGAGAGAGAGAGAGAGAGAGAGGAAATCCCAAGTGAGGTCTTGCCTGGTACAGTCGTGCAGCAAGGTAGAGATGCCTACACAATTTGGAGAGGGATATGACCATCGCCCGAACCCAGCGAATTGCGTGGCCACATACGCCTCCAATGGCCTTCGTGGAGGAGGAATTCCCGGCGGAACCAATTCAAGTTCCATCGGAGTCCCTCCTCTACACGGTCCTGTAAGCCCATACTCTCCCTAGCATCAGTTTTGTTGTTACAGGAACAACAGCGGCCATGGATGGTGCCACATGCATTGTTCAGAAGGAATTCCCATTGTTGAACCCAATTGAGGACTGCGACCAGACTCCACCCATCCTCTTTAGCCCAGAGCAGCTGGAGCTTATTTTTGATATCGTAGGATATATGGCGGAGCAAATCCATTGAAACACCCTCATCAGCAGCCACATCGACATGTTGTTCGATGCCTTTTCGAATGCACCAGCCAAGCAGAGGTGTCTGACCTACAAACAACCCTACATGCTCAAGCCCGATGATGGCATCCTTCACAATGGCTCTCCGGATGACAGGTTCCATTGTTCTCACAACCCCTCTAATGTTTAATTCTGCACATTTTTCTAAGCGTCAGTGACACGGTGATGGATTTTTTTTCTTGTCAGCCCAGTCTAGTACTATGTTCATTATTTTTCCTAGTTCTAATTTTTAGAGTTTGTTAGTTTGTCTAGTTTACTCATACAGTGTTATTAGCACTACCAGCCGCCACCTGCTCTGGTTTCCAACAAATTGGCGGGGCAGGTGGCAGCTTCCCTTTTTGGCCGAAAGCACAATAGGAAGCCACATGTTTCGGTTTCCACTAGTTTGGCAGAACAGGTGGCATGTCAGTGACACATATAAGTTTTGTATAGTGACAGCATGTTAATAAGGAATTAGCCCCTTTTTTATTTACAAAAAAAAAAACAGAATACTTATGTTTTATGGGTTAAACTCTAGTTGTCTTCTTTCTCTAAAAGTTATGTTATTTTTTTTCTAAGAAAAATTATTTGGAAAAATCAAGAGATGCTTTCCCACATTCATGTATAGCATACCTAATAAACTTATTAGTAGAAAATAGTATGCTTCACCAAAAAAAAATGAATTGAATACTTAATAACATAAAAATAATCAAATAGTTAAACCAAAAAAAAAATCATTATAATATATAATAATAGAAAAATAAATATATCATATATTTTATTTGGAAATTGAAAATAAATATTTTTGTTAATAACTATATCAAAACAAACCACATATAAAATGAAAAAAACTTTATAAAAATTTATAAATTTTAATTTTATGTAAAATAAAATAATATAAATAATTATTAATTTAATGAACAGACCCTAGCTACACACTCAAATACCCACAAATAATAACAATCCCAAGCCACATGATAATACAATATAATTTAAACCTAGGTCTAGTTGGAACAAGAGCATATTCAAATACCAAGCCACATGATAATACAATATAATTTTGACAATGCTTAGCAAAGAAACCTAGGTCTAGTTGGAACAAGGGCATATTCAAATAGAGATGATATAAGAAACGTAATGTATGTTTTTTATATTTCCCATTAATTCTAATTCTATTTGGTAATGTATGTTTTTGATATTTCTCATTAATCCTCTTTGGTAATGTATGTTTTTGATATTTCTCATTAATCCTTTTTGGTAATGTATGTTTTTGATATTTCCCATTAATTCTATTTGGAATTTATGAAACATATAAGATGTAATGACCTATTTGAAATTTATGAGACATATAAGATGTAATGGTTAATTAATTATTAACATTTTCTTCTTGAAATAAGAGTTTGGAATTTATGAGACATATAAAATGTAATGGTCAATTAATTATTAACATTTTCTTCTTAAAATAGAAATTGTTAAAAAATTATACAAACACATTAGTTAGTTGAGATAATTTATTTTTAATTATCATTTGCATTCAAACACATTAGTTTGTAAGAACACAATGTTTAGTATCATCCTTTTTAATTTTGTTGCAATTTGTTATTAAGAAATACAAATAATTGTAATTTAAATTAATTTGTGTTAGAAATTTCAATTTAATCTTTTAAAATCGAGAATACTTAAAAAAACATGCATATAACACTGTTCACATTTTACATATTTTCCATTAAAAAACATTAATTGATATACTTAATATGTTATTGCAACATTTATTCTCCAATTTTAAGAACAATTGATAGTAAATATTTATTGCAACATTTATTCTCCAATTTTAAGAACAATTGATAGTAAATATATCTATGCCCAAAATTAATTGATCTACTTAAAACATTTAATTTGCAGCCTTAAATAACAATTGGTAATAAATATATCTATGCCATAGCGAGTGGTAATAAATATATCTATGCCATAACCAGTGCAATCTAGCGAATCCAATATCTCGAAAATGGGTAGTCTTTTATGATTTTTGGTTCTGGTGATTTTCCTTTTACATTCGGGGGATTTTAAAAAAAAATAAAGTTCCAATTTTATAGGATATATACTTACTCCCCTATTCAAATCCTTGTTAATACGTATATATTCCATGGCAATGTCGGCAGTGTGGAGAGAGCCATTGGTCACACATCTGTGATAGTGGTTTTGAGCCAAAGCAATTCTGCATCTACCTCTTATCCAAATACTATTTGAAAATAATTAGGATAATAAAAAATCTTGAAATAGTGATAGTGAGTTTAATCACATTGTTGGTTTAATCATATCGATTATTTGTATATGCATTTCAAAAATTTATTATCCACATTTTTTTAGGTATATATAGTGTGAATGGGCCTAATGGTTAAGAACATGTGTTTCCTCTTAAGAGGTCATAGGTTCAAATCCAGAGGGGGGTAGGGTATGTATACCTTTCGACCGTGACTATGCTAGTTATTATTATTTTAAAATTGACAAATGTTTTGATACATTTTTTATTTTGTTTTGTTTGAATATTGTTATTATTTTTCTTTAAAAAACATTTTATACATTAAAAAATTAACTTTAATTGTTATTTTGTTTTGAGATTATTATAAATAAACATTTTTGTTCTTTAATTGTTATTTTGTTTTGAGATTATTATAAATAAACATTTTTGTTTTGTTTTGTTTAATATTGTTTTTATTTTTTCTAAGAAACATTTTATACATTAAAAAATTGGGTTTAATGATTATTTTGTTTTGAGATTATTACAAATAAACAATTTTTATTTATAAATTTATTGAAAAAGTTAACAATAATGCATTTGTGGCCATTTGTATGAAAAAGTTAACAATGGTGGACTTGTAACCATTTGCACTAAAAAGTTAACAATGGTTAATAATGGTGGACTTATGACCATTTGCATTTGAACTACATAAAATACAATTTCAAATCCATGTTATCCATCTTGAAAATACAATTCCAAATCCATCATATCCATCTTGGAAGAGGTATTCTTTCAAGATTAAAATTGAAAAATGAAATTACTAACAAATTTAACTTTTATGATACACAAATTATATTCATATGTAACTTACATATGAAAACCCCATTCTCTAAAGGCTTTGGAATAATAGCATTAGCTCAAAATGGTATTTAAGCTCCCTTGTACATGACTATTAAAGCCAACCAACAAAAACAATTAGTAGCATTAAAAACACAAAAACTTAGAAATTGAAAGTAATGAATGTATCCAAATTTTAAAATTTTAACCATATTGTATTAATTATCTACTTTTTGTATAACATAGATGGTTCCATTTGTTTTCATATATGGTTTCAAAAATATACATATTTTCTGTTTATTCTTTAAGAAGTTATTTTTTTGGTTTTTTCAAAAATATATATATATATATATATATATATATATATATATA
>JASDQU010374498.1:116761-132845 GCA_032191745.1 Picea mariana | reverse complement strand
ATGATGTTGAGTTTAAAAGGTAGTTTTAGCTCATAACCATCTAATGATAATGTTAAAGGTAAAGTTTTTGCGTATAAACCCAGTGAATATAAGAATCCTTCTGATTCGATGAATATGGAATCTCTTTAGAGAATCATTAAGAAGCTATCCAACGAATTGGTTGACCTGAAAAGGGGTAGTGGAGAGGGATTGTCTAGCAAAAAAAAATTCTTTAGGTTTCCCCCAAAGAAAGATAAGAACACTCCACCAAAAAAAAAAACCACCCCTTCTCAAATGGAAGACATTAACATTGAGGATATTATCCAGGCCCTTCAAAACTTGGAAACAAAGAATATAAATGAAACCAATGATGAAGACAAAGGAAGTTACAAACTGCATGAACAACCTCAAGAATCTAATGAACCTATAGAAAAATAGTTAAAATTTTTCTGGGACATTGCTTTTGGTGAAGATGAAGACGAAGCTGAAGAAGTGCACATCTCACAAAACGTCATAAATACTAGGAGTTCCAGTAAGAAGGTTTTCGATGATACCCCTGGTACCACCAATTCTAATTCTCTTGCTACATCCAATCCTAAACGATCATATTGTTTTGACAATCCCACTGCCAATTCCTCAAAAACTACACCTTCCAACCCCAAGACGATAAATCAAACATTGAAAGTTATTATTCCGTCCACACCCTTGGCTAGGTTGGAATATGACTTTCTGGAAGATCTGAAGAAGACTAAAGCTAACATTTCTCTGTTTGAACTCATGAATATTCCACAAATCCAAGAAAATTTTATGATAACTCTGCAAGGCAAAACTTCCTCTAGCACAAAGGAAGCAAATACAAGAGCCAAGAAAGGGACCGCCAAGGTAATTTCTACTAACAATAGCACTCCATGTAAAATTCAAGTTGCGTCTAATGCTTCCTTGTCTGGTAAAATATCTAGGTCTACTACCCCTCCTTTTCTCATCACTTTTGAAATATTTAATAGAAATGTCCATAATTGCATGGTGGACTCGGGAGCCTCATGTAATGTCATGCCCTTCAAAGTCCATGAGAAGCTTAATGTCAAACCTACACCATCTGACATTTAGATTATTCAGTTAGATAGAAGCAAAGTTAAAGTTATTAGAGAATTAAAAAAATTCTTGATGAGGATGTCTGCTAATACAAAATTTCATCAAACTATATACATAACAGTAGTATACATACCAGACAACTATGGCATGTTGTTAAGTCGATATTAGTATACTATTTTGAATGGCTACTTTGCTACTGACTGGTCCCACTTGTGGCTCCCTTATAATGGAAAAATGAATCAGATCATGATTGAAAGATAAAGGTATATGAAACATGTCATTACTGACCTAAATGACCCAAATGAACCAATAATGTTTAACAATTTTGGGAAATTATTCATATGAAACATTTTTTGGGAATTTTACAACTGAACCATCACCTCTTGTGGAATCCAACAAACAATCTGAAATCATTCACTGCACCCATATTGTTGAGCCCAACTGTAATATAAATGTTCAAACTAACAATCCCTTTGATGTATAACCTAACATAGTTTCTAGAGATAAATTAGAAAAATGCACTGACTCTGCTAATCTCATTAAAACCAAAAAATCGAAAAATTCAAAAATACCAATTAAAATAAAAAAGGAGATCCTGATATGTGGATGCTATTTTTCGATGGACCCAAGTATTTAGAAGGTGTAGATGCATGTTTCATAATAAAAGACCTGAAATGTACTAAAATGTTGATTGCATGCAGGCTAGAATTTCCTTGCACCAACAATATTGCCAAATACAAAGCCCTAGTACATGGGTTAAGAAAAGTAGTCAACTTGAAAGTTGAAAAAATCAAGGTATTTGGTGATTCTGAAATTATCATAAAACAGGTGAGGAACACCATTCATTTTCTTTCAAGCCATTTGAAAAACTATCAACTTGAGGTTTGGGAACAAATCAAATATTTTGCAGCATTTAATATTAGTTCAGTGCCTCGTTCACTAAATTGTGATATTTATTTTCTAGCCAATGTAGTGTCCAGGTTAGTACCCTCTGATGGATTGATGCCTGCCACTTTCTATGTTGAAATTTTATATAAGCCATCAATTTCCGACAATATCATGAATTGGAGAGTTTTTGATGACGACCAACAATTGATAAACTTCTTACATCTCAAAGATACTTTCAAATATTCTACCATTGACAAAAGCCAACACGACCATATGGTGAATTCATATTCTTATGTCTTGGATCAATCTGAAAGCACAATAGGTTCAACCAATTGTATCCCGAAGAATGTGTTGAGGTTGGAAAAAATCTACGATCTCCAAGACAAGTTCAGGAAATTCATCAATTGTAAATAAGACATGACATCCATGTAGTTTGAAGTGGTGAACTTGGGGATGAATACCATGCCTCAAAACATTAATCTGGGAAAAAAATGTTCTCCCGAAGAAAATCAATCTTACATCAAATTATTTTGGGAATACAAAGACATATTTTCCTAGACCTACAAGGATATCAAGACATATGACACCAAGATCATACAACACATAATTACCATGAATCCCATGATGAAATTGTTTCAACAAAAGCTGAGGAAGATGCACCCTAGCCTTGAACCTCAGGTCAAAGAAGAATTGAATAAGTTGCTAGTGTCCAATATCATTTTTTCAGTAAGACATACACATTGGATCTCCAACTTAGTACCAGTAAGGAAAAATAATGGGGATATAAGACCGTGTATTGATCTCAGGAACCTGAACACCTCAGAGAAGGATAATTACCATGTTTCCCCAATGGAACAAATATTGTAGTACGTATCCATATCTGAGATACTCTCCCTTTTGGACGATTTTTCGGGTTATAAACAGGTCTTAGTGGCCCATGACGATCAACTAAAAACAATGTTTTGGACCAAGTGGGGAACATATTCTTATAGGAAGATATCATTGGGCCTCATCAATGTCGGAGAAACATTCCAAAGGGCCATGCATATTTGCTTCAGGCGTCTACTTGGAGACTGTACAATGGTGTATCTAGATGATGTTACCATTTTTTTGAGGGATAGAAAAGATCATATAGCCCATTTGAGGAAAGTATTCAACATATGCATAAGGTATGGAATCTCTCTCAATCCTAAGAATATGTTTTTCCTGTTGATGAAGGTAGACTATTAGGATTCATTGTTTCCAAACATGGTATAAGAATCAAACCTGAGATAACTGAAGCAATTGCGAAAATCCCCCCTCCTCTCACAACAAGAAAGACATGCAGTTGATCCTCAGAAGGATCAAATTTGTAAGACGATTCATCCCTAGTTTTTACGAAATAGTGAAACCTCAACAGGACATGATAAAGACGAATGTCTAATTCAAAAGGGGACCCAAAGAAAAAGAATCTTTTGATAATATCAAAACAGAAATAGCACAATCCCCTGCACAGTTAATCCAAGACTTTATTCGAGAATTCATCCTCTACACCTTCATGTTAGATTCCACATTTGTGATTGTTTTAACATAAAATAACAAAGAAGGAGATGAAGTCCCTGTAGCTTTTATGAGTTCTGTCTTACAAGGAGCAGATATGAACTACCTTTAAGTGGACAAACAAGCCTATGCCATATTTAAAGTTGTCAAACACTTTAGGCCATTCCTGCTCAAATACAAGACAAAAGTCATTGTTCCTTACCCCGTGGTTAGGAATTTGCCGATACAGAAAGAATTGGAAAAAAGGATAGCCAACTGGATTACAACTCTACAGGAATATGATCTAGAAATTAAGCCTGTGAAAATTTTCAAAGGCCAGAGGCTATGCAAGATGGCTTCTGAATAACTTAGCGGTGAATCAAATGAATATGCTCTATATCAAGATCAAGAATTGTATGCGAGAGAGACAACTTACATCCCGGTCAATTCTGACCAATGGATTTTTGAAATGAAATATTACTGAACACACAAATCAGCCCCAGATTATCTCGAACCCAAGAAGAAAAGGGCCTTTAGACTCAAGTCCACTCAATACCAGATCATGCAAGGAACTCTATGCAGAAAAAATTATGATGGTGTTTTCTTGAGATGCCTTGGAAGAGGGATGCAGAAAAGGTTTTTTCCAAGCTCCATGATGGACCAACCAATGGACACTATGGTGGAGACACCATTGCTCACAAAATCCTCAGAGAAAGATACTACTGGCCCCCTTTATTCAAGGATTCTCATGCATATGCAAGGAAATTCCAACAGTTCCAAACGTCTGCTGGGAGAGAAAAGAAGCTTTCCTTCCCCTTACATCCTATCATCATCGAATTCCCCTTACAATAATGGGGGCTGGATGAGATCGGGGAGATCAATCACAAATCATCGCAAATGAAAAAATACATCATGACGAATACCAATTATTTCACCAGATGGAGCGAAGAAATTCCCTTGAATACCATCAACGAAAAGCATGTGACTTCATTTCTTGAATCACATATCATTACTAGGTTTGGAATTCCAGACTCTTGAGTCTTTGATGATGCCAAGTATTTTTATTCTCTTAAATTGGCAGAATTCTCTCTTGAATGAAACATCAAGGTTAAGTAATCAACGAATTACTACCCATAAGGAAATGGTTTGGTAGAGTCGACTAATAACAACCTTATTAAAATTCTCAAGAAAAATGTCAACAATAATCAAAGAAATTGGCACCTTGCTCTTCAGAATGAACTCTGGGCTGACAGGGTAAATCCAAACTCTTCCAATGGTAACTCCCCTTTATTCCTAGTCTACGGACAAGAAGCCACCATGCTGACCCATTCTTTCTTACCTACCTTACAATTGGCCCAGGCTGCCCAAGATGAATCCTGCCCAGTAATGAAAAAAAGGTTAAACATGCTGCTAAAAATTGAAGAAGAAAGGGAAAAAGCTAAGATGAACCTGACACATCACCAAGAAATAATTAAAAAATGGTTCGTCAAATCAACTGTAGGAAACAAATACTTTCAATAAGGAGACCTTGTTCTCAATTGGTACAAAGCTAATGAACTTAAAGGGAAACACTCCAAATTCTAGAAACTGTGGTTAAGATCCTATTTGATTCACCAGAAAATAGGTCCTGGGACTTTCAGACTCAAAACATTACATGGATATGAGAAGGAACTCCCTGTCAATGGAAAAATCCTAAAAAAATACTTCTCCTAATCATCAATGGTGATGTAGCTTTGTACATAGTACTTTTTCTTTGTTTTTTTCTTTTCATTTTCTACTGAAGTTTCACTTTAATAGTCTCGTCGTTGCTTGAATTTGTTTCTTCCTTTTTATTTCACCCTATATTTTAGAATAACTCACTATCTCTTACTCTGAACCATCCTTTCTTTCACAACAAGGACCCAAGACTATTTGACCTATGTAAGTGCTTTGTCCTGTAAGTACCTTTCCATATTGATGTTGTCAAGATGATATGAGATCAATGTTTATATTCATGAACAATGATAACATAGAAAAGAGGAACTTGTTCATATGTACATAAAGAAAGCTTCTAAACTACAAATTCTATACCTTTCGATGGTTTCCATCAGTTATCCACCCTCATGTGACCACCCTCATGGCTTGCCAATGTTCCATCAAATTTTCTTGAAATTTCCTGAATTCAATATCTTCCACATAACTCTAGTGTCTCTTCCCATTAATCCCTTATCCTAAAACAAAAATGTGGTTCTTGTTTTCCTCTTTATACCTATTTTTTCCCCTACAAGGCATACATTCCTTCTTAACTAAATCCATACAAGCTTAATTCAGAGTTCATTTAGGATCATGTGCGTCAGATTTTTTCACTCCATGTATCTACAAAAACTCTGATCATCACACTTTGATAACTACGACACACCCAATACACTCCCTTCGTGGCACCTCATGGATTATTAGATTCAATCCCAACCCATATTGTCTCCTCAAGTTAGTACGACCCGACAAATGATCACTTCCCCAAATGGAATCCTAAGATTGGACTCTTGACTTCCCAGTTTATCGTTCTCCAATAAGTTTCCCTTATTGCTTTCGGGACTCGACACCTTTTCTAAAGTATTTAAGGAATATTCCTTCAATACCATTCTTGTCTGAGTCCATTTCATGCCCCATCCTCTTGAACTTTGAAGCTAAAACTTCGATAAAATCTCAAACCTTCCCACGTGCATGTCTTACACATTCTCCCAGGCCTAATGAATATTCTTCGATACTGTCTTCGTCGGAGCTCGACTAGATCCTCATCCTTTAAAGATCTGATAACTATGTTCCGAAGTCTTATAAAAAACACATTTGACATGCCTTTCTAGAAAAGAGAATATTCTGGCGCTACCTTCCTCTTGAGGCTTAGTTTCAACCTCACCCTGACTACCCTTGATGTGAATAACCTGACAGATCGCACCTCATCCCATAACACTTCCTATTGGTTGATGTGTCAGGTCCACACACTTTTCCACATATGAGAGAATATACCTTCGATACCCATCTCCTCAGAGATCAAATCAACCCGTGATCTCATCCTCTGAATGCGTTATTCTAATAATGGTCTTATTTTAAAACACAACTTGGCAGAACCTCAGACACACAAATCCATAATTCCATCAACCTTATTGAGCTTTAATGACAGAAGTAATGGGAATTAACAACATAAGTTAAGACCATATTTAGTAATATTATCGTACACACCCGAGTTATGACATGTTTGTGTTAGGTTGATATGTGTTATGAGCTATAAAAAAACTCGTATTCAGACATAGCTTACACCATAAGTCTGTGAAACATAGTTTGCAAAGCCTCTGTTTTTTCTTGATGCCTCTATTTGCTGAGTGCTACTACATTGTTACTGCAATCACTTGATTACGGGTAACCCATGTTCTGTTGTTTAATATTCCTTTTGTTTTTACAGTTAACATGTTCTATTTTAATTAAGACGATACTCATTTTAACATGTTATTATAGGACAATTTGGTAACTCATCATGGCGAGCCAGAACGCCAAGAGGTCGAAGATCTTGGTGTACTTCCAGAGTGTCGTAGGGCCCAAACCATCATCTCGGCTAGTTGAAGCTTTAGTAGTTGAAACTAATAATAACAATAGTGAAGACCATTGCCCCATGTATGAAGAAATCTACAGGATCTTCAATTCTGTAGATTTCTCCATAGGTAATGAGGATTTGGATGTGTACCAGAACATCCTAAGAAACGATATCCATTTGGTATACTCCTCCCTCTCCTCCCAAGACCTGCATTTTGAGGGTTCTGTAGTATCTATTGGAGACTAATACTTTGATAATAGGACAAGGAGCATCGATAAAATGCCAACAAATAGGAAGAGAGGAGAAGAAACCATGTCAAAATCATCTGAAGGGAGGGTATTAGAGTGGAAAGTAGGGCTTGGCCTAGAAGAGAATGCGGTCCAAGAAGATTCAGTTCTAAACACTTTTGCAAGGTTAAATGCATAATATATCCTTGAAGTAACTAACACCCTCATCACTACCAAAACAAAGTAGTCGAATTGGAGACAGAGTTAAAAGGTGTAATGGACAAATTCACCATAGATGTCTAGGAAGTTGTAAAAGTAACTGAGCGTCTCAATTAAGAGAATATGAACAAATACCTACAAGCACAAAAGGACCAGATGAATATATAATTTGAAAAGAGGATGAAAATCTAATGGGACACCCATAGAAACGAGTTATAGGTGGAAACATAGAAATTCAATACAACCCTAAAAAGGACCAGAGCCTCGACATGCACTGTGGAATCCATCAAGGCACAAGCACTGAATTTAATTGAAAATCTAGTGACAAAAAATAATGATCTCCTCGATATGTTAATTAAAATATGATCCAAGCGACATGAAAAACTTAGGCTACAAAGCACATTGATAGAGAAACAAGAAATATATCAGGAAACGAGCGAATCCTTAAAGGAGATGATCAGTTGGAAGGACATGCACCAACTTCCACCTACCACACTACCATTATATTCATAGAGGGAAATACTTAGATACTAGATTATATTTTACACTAGTATACCTCTCTTCACGAGTCTTGCTCCACCCAAGGAGCAGCAACTGACACTTGTGCAGAACTGTGGAAATATGCAAAGGATCTCATCGAAGAGGAAGGGATAAAACCAATGTAGTCCATCAATGAAACAACATTTGTCAACGTCAGAATGGGTGAGGTAGAATACCTAAACAAATATATCTAGGAGAACATCCATAATTTGAACCAATTTGAAGAAAAATCAATTGAAGAAGACCTGTTAAAACCCGCCCAACTCACCCACAAAATTCAATCCTTCATAAAGGCTGCATCAGAGCAGTTATATCAAGAAGTGTATGCCAAATTCTATAATGGTTAGTTGGTCTTGGAGAGATTGCAATCAAGAAAACTCAAGAGCATATTAAGTGATCATTCCATTTGGAAAGAATACCAAGATCAACTATAAGAACATGGCAGTTCATGATTACAAAATTCCATAGTTCCTTCCAGATGTTGCTTTCTTCGGTTATTGTAATCTAAAATTTGAATTCGGAATACGAAGAGTCCCTGTTTGTGAAACAACCTTAATTTCATTATTGCAAAGAAAGAAGATTGTAAACAATCACCCCTCACTATAAAAAGAGGGCACTTTCCATTTGAAAGGGCTTTTGGTTTTCAGAGTGTAGCAAGACAATATTTCTACTGCAAGCTAATTTGAAACCGAGAGACATTTTTAGTTGGATATTATGGTATATATGTTTATGGATGTGACTATTCTTTTTATGCATATATATTATTGTAGTTTGTGAATGTTGGTTGATGAATTACTTTTGAATTAATGTTTGTAGTTTACAATTATCATGATTTTTCAGAATGAATACAACAATAGCGTAATGTAGTTAATTAATCAATTCTTTGATTCTAACCAGTTATGATATTAAACTTATATATCACTTGTGTCACAAATTTATTCTATGAAAGTAATACACATATTTCAATGTATTCATTTTTTCTTGTTAGTTCACTCCTGATCAGGATAGGTTATTTTAGAATTAGTTAGAAACTGCATCTTAGAATAATAATCATACACCTTAGATTAAATTTAGTTAGTCATATTTACTTCTTTTTATTTCTTTTTAATTGATCTAAGAACCTTCAGTTATCAGATTCATATTTAGTTAGTATTTTAGTTACTTGGTAACCAGGCCAAAATCTGGTCGGAAGCGCCACCCAAATGAGAGTGGGTCTAATTGGGACCTGCCATCAGGCGTTTTCCCTCATTTTATTGAGCGGTTCATTCTTGCATGTCAACACATTCTCCCACCCAATCCTTTCATTGATGATTCTACACTGGGCTTCTCCAATTCCCTTCATACGTCGATTGAGACATTTCTTGAATTCCCCCAATTCACAAGGGATGCAACATCCTTTATTACAATGAAAATGAGCTATCCTACTGTATATTATTAAAGAAACTAGGATGGAACCTAGACATATCCAATATGAAAACATGGTTAATAGAGAGGCAAGAGCATAGACTTATATTTGAGGGAGGGGAGCTCCCTCTAAAGCTCAGAGCTTCCAAATGCAGAGAAGAAATTAAAATAGAAATCTAGATACACCTAACTCTCAAAATGAACCAAAGTTGGCACCTTCCTTGGTGAAATCACCCACATTCAAATCCTAATTATGTGGAAAGATATGAGAGGTTGTCTAGGATTTTTTTTTTTTTTGAATGAATTGAAGAATAATCATTAATGTCTCTACTCATTAGATCGATTGATCCATTCCACTCCATTTCTCTCCTCTCCATGTCTATTTATGTTACATTTGTCTTAGTTTTCATTTGGATTTCATTTTTCTACCTCATGTTGTTAAACATCCACTCAAAGATCTATGCTCTTCTTAGGTTATACAACTTATTTTCAAATGCTGCTTGAAATTATACTATGACGAGATGAGTTGAATGGAGAAGTTGCTGCTAGTTCATGGTCACAATTATCTTCATTACAAAGTATAAATGCTTTGTTGTTTTATAATATTTCTTTATTGATTTTCTTTACTACTCAAGTAATTCTATGGAAGCAATTCAAGGGAGTGTTGAAACATGATTTCTGAAAACACTTCTTGAATACTTTGGTGGAGTACAATTTTTAGATGATGCCTCATCTTTGCAATGAGAAGTAGTACATAGCTCTGATAGGTAATCATAGTTTTTATTAATTGCACCAAGAATTGATCAATATATTAGGAGAAACAAATGATCATGATCAAAATATCATCTTCCTTGGATCATAGCTTAATTTTGTAGTCGATGATAAGAACTAATTCTCAAGTGTTAAGCCAAAGAAGATCAACAATAAGGAAAAACTACTACAATCCAACAAAGAAAAATCACTTATAATGAAGAAATTTTCATTTTCAAGTGATCATGCAGTCTTGAATACACATAAAGGGTGCACAGAAAGAATCATTGAAGTTGTAAATTAAAACACAACTATAAAATCTTGGATTTAATTTGTTATCCCCAAGGAATTGTAGTTTTTGGGCAAAGGCATCAATTTTGTAGCTTTGTTGGTTAGCCAAGGAATTATTCACATACAACTCATTGAAAATATTTTGAGCACAAAGAAATTGGTAGGTTTTCTAACTGATTTGAGTAAATAGGTGTATCTATACTTGATCAAACAACCTGACTTAACCTCCTATCAAATCATTCTAGAGCAACAATTGAGAATGTATACAAGGTAATGAAGGAAAAATTCATTAAAAATGTTGTATCCATGGTAAGGATAGTGTTATGAAATTTTCTTCAATTGAAGTTTGAATATGAGGTCAAGGAAACCTTGAATCTCATTCAATCATTCCTACTTACAACGATCCATTGGAGTTGAGTTGTTTTCGAACTTGATAAAGAAATACTAGTAAATGTGTTGGTATTCAAGTTTAGAAACTAGTAATTTTTTTTTATACAATTGGTGTTTTGTTATACATGGATTCCTAACTTGTCTTATAAAGTGGAAACTTGTTCAAAATTTAAATTTTGTTTCCTATAAATTTACACTTTGACATCTCTCCATTCATAATTTTGCATTGATTTAGTGAGGGTTTTTTAAATCCTAGGGAATTTTGAGTATGCGTTCAATTTATATAAAAGTAATGCAATGAACCAAATGTCATGTACTATGGTGAGTATTTGATTTATTGGGTAACTATGAATTTGTTGGTTTTAAAATTTGACATATTTATGGCATGGAAAATACCATTTTCATTTATCTCCTTATAGTAAGGAGTTTAGGATCTAATATATTTAGGCATTTTAAACTTTAATTTAAAAAATATTAAAACTAGCCTTGATGTTGTGAAAATTCGTTCTCAACAATTGAAGGCCAAAACCAGTCATATGATATATCATTGGAAATATATTAAATAAACCCGAAACATCACTAGGACAAATTTTATAACTACATTTGATTCAAAATATAATCCCATTAATGAATTCATGAATATGAAACCCCCCACCCGTTGGATTACTGAGAGGGGAGGTGAATCAATAATAGAGAAATATAATCATTTTTATTCATATAATGCAAGTGTTATATCAGTGTAGCATTATCATCCAATAACTGCAAAGTAAATAAACAATGAACAAATGAGAAATCATACACATACACAGTACACCAGTCTTTTTACGTGGAAACCCAAAGGAGGAGAAAACCACATACTGCTTTTTCTTATATGTCTTGAAGAATTACATTCATTGGAAGCACCAACTTCCTTTGTTTTCCAGTTGCAACTGGAAGGAGGCTCCAACCCCCTAGTTTCTCAGGCTACAACCCAAGGGAAGCTCCAAATCCCCAATTCTATGGCTACAACTAGAAGGAGGGTATAACCCCCTAAGTTCTCCAGATACAACTAGAAGGTGGCTACAACCACCTATTCTTGCCCTATCCAACCAACCTAAAATATAAATGCCAAATGTAGACAACCTGTCACTGACACTGAATCAACCACTGCCACTGTCAACCTATCACTGTCAACCTGTACCAATAACCTGTAACAACATGTACCAATCAACCTGCACCAAACAACCTGTACCAATAACCTAAACCAACATGTAACATGCATTAACCTTGACTCATCAAGATGTACCAACATCATCAACTATACACCTCATGTATGTGCCAACTCATTAACTATACACCTCATGTAAGTACCAAATCATCAACTATACACCTCATGTATGTCCCAACTCATCAACTATACACCTCATGTATGTTCCAACTCATCAACTACTTGTCTCAACCACGCACCCAACATGTACCTCAACCATATACCAAAGACATACACCAATATAACCATCAAAAGTTATCTAACAATTCATCACTCTATCCATAAACCAAATACCATAAACCCTTACATCAAACCATGTGCCACAAACTCACTGTTATGTAGCCTCAAGATAAACCAACAACTTAGCAACACATCACAACCAAAAGACCAATACCCATATACCAAATACCAACAATAAAATACCAACTATATCTCTCAACAAATCTGATATATGCAACAATATTGAACATCCAATACCATCTCAAGAGTTAAACCCTAGCTCACAAAACATACCTCAAACAATATGTTCCATATCTCTCATAAATAGACCCCAACCATGTTGCTGCCGTGATTTTTCTGCCGCACCTTTTCTGTCGTGATTTTTCTGCCGCACTTTTTTTGCCGTGATTTTTCTACCATGATTTTTCTGCTGCAGTTTTTCTGCCGCAATTTTTCTGTCGCACTTTTTCTGTCGCACTTTTCCTACCACACTTTTACTACCGTGATTTTTCTGCCACAAATTTTCTGCCGCACTTTTCCTGCCATACATTTTCTGCCGCACTTTTCCTTCCGTACTTTTTCTGCTGCAATTTTTCTCTATCAATAATAGCTGCCCAAATAAACTTTCACAAAAATAAATATTCAATGATATTCAATGGTGATTAAAATGAGAGAGCCTTTCCTCTTATTTATACTTTCATGTAGCATCCCACTTTCCTTATTTTAGGGAGTTCTCCATTAACTTTATTATTTAAACAATTTCTTTTGCAAACACTTTGACTTTTTGGGGCTTCTAGATGACTCATGAGGGTCCTCCAACTTCACATGGCCATAACTCTCTAACCATGAGGAGTTAAGTGATGTTCCACATACCACAGGAAATGGCATGGCAAACAATATCCATCTAGGATAGTTTCGCTGACAAATTCACTGACCTTCATCTCATTATTCCACAATTTTAAGCATGGGTTATCTAACCATACTTCTAGAATAACTCAATCCACAAAGCATCTTCCCGTGAGGGATTTCACCATAAGGGGACCACTTTGGATTTCATCCATGTTTACTTATTATCAACCATGAAAAGACAATAATGAGTCATCTTTATATCAAACAAACTTGGTTCCATTACCCAAACCTTTGTGCTACTGGAATTTTATACCAGACTTTCTTCAAGGGTTGACATCAATGACAACCAACCTTAATCAACAATATCCCCCTTTGGCATTGATGGAAACACTCTGATGTAATACTAAAATCATGTCATTCAATACTGAAGTCATATCACTCATGCTCTCCCTAAAACCATGCCTCTTTCCTCTGCATCTGATAAATCTGTCCCCCTTTGTCATCAATGGCAAAGGTATCTTTCCATCCGGGGCTACTCCCCCTAACCGATCTGTCCTCTTTATGGTGCTTCCTCATGTACATCTAAGAAATATAAGATAAGCATTAAAAATCATTCATTTTGGAGTATAAATAACTCTGAGTCTCTGGTGAAGATACTCAAAGGCTTCCCTTGGAAGTGGTTTTGTAAAGATGTCTACTACTTGTTCTTTTGTGCCCACATACTCAAATATGATGTTCTTTTCTGCAACCTGTTCCCATAGAAAGTGATACTTGATTGGAATGTGCTTCATCTTGGAGTGCATCTTTGGGTTCTTCGAGATACTGATGGCACTTGTATTATCACAATAGATTGGAATGGGCTCATCATACTCAACCTGCATATCTGTCAGATTTTGTTTCATCCAAAGAACCCGTGTACAACATGTTGTTGCTGCAATATACTCTACTTCGACTATAGATAAAGATATTGATGATCATTTCTTTCTTATCCATGATACTAAACACTCACCCAAGTAGAATTTGTTGGCATGTTTTACAGACAGTGTATGCTTGTCATTGATGGCAAGTACATCAACAAAGATGGCAGCAAACATGCAAAGGATTGTAGGCAGATCATTAATGACAAGATCAGAGTAAGCATCGATGAAAAACAGGAACAAAGTAAGCTCAGGAGTAGTTAGCGCAAAGTCGAGTGCAGTGCCTAAGAACAGGAGGAGAAGCATCAGTGATCGTTGGATACCATTTAAATTCCCGAAAGAAGGAGGACCGTCAGATCTAATTGTAGACAAGAAGAACGCACAGAAGAGGAGGACGGATCTCAGGCGTCAGATATAAGTAGAAGTTCCAACCATCATTGGATTAGGAAGAACTTGCACATTCTTTAAAGTGCAAGATTGAAGTGGTGGTCCAACTCCATTTTGGAGTTTTGGTTATCGAAATTTCGGATATCAGGAGATGGAAATGTCAAGGTTCTTTACAACAGGAATGCTGAAATCGCGAAATACGAAATCACAATATGATCTGATCCATTGAATCAAGATCAGATTTGAACTGTCGAATCATAGGACATGCGGCAAAAGATCGTCATGTCGCTGACTGGAAAGTCAAAGGAATGGGGTTCCCTAACCTCTTGAATTCGTGATATGCGAAATCGTGAAACAATTTTAGCCGTCAAATCAAGGTTTGATATGGACCGTTGATGTAAGATCCATCTTGGAGTCTCGCCTATCACGACTTGGAGTGAAAAGAACCTCCATCTAGAAAGAACAGTGAGATGCGAGATCATGAAAATATCAGGACCGTCGGATCACCAAGAACATGGACCATTGATCTGAGCTCCATCTCAGAGTTTCGCCTATCACGACTTGGAGGGACGAGAACCTCCATCTAAGGAACAACGAGATGCGAGATCGTGAAAAGATCTGGACCATTGATTCATCGATATCATGGACTGTTGATCAGGGTCGATGAATATCATGAGTTTGCAGTGCCTTTTAGCACAGCCTGTGGTCACCGCATGTGGTCACGTGGAGGAAGGACCTAGTGAAAATGAGCTCCACCTCAAAATTTCGGGGATCGCGTCTGGGAGTGTCGAGACACTGGATCATACGAATGCCGAAATACTGAAAAGGTGAATTGTCGGTGTAACCGGTGGTCACCGCCTGTGGTCATGTAGAGGAGGGAGCTAGACCAGCCAAGCCCCTTTTCGGAGCTCGTGACATGGAGACTCAAGATGTCTCATCGCAGAATATCCGAATTGCAAAAGTGTGAAACAGGTGAATAACGACAATACTCTTCAGAGTTAATCCAACGGTGCAGGTGAATTTGAGCATAATCAAAGGGCTAATGTTGCTCCTAATAGTGTAATTGCTAGAAACCATTGATGTTTTCTGCCAGAAGATTCGAAGAGACTTTGGTGTGACTGGCTGAGGATTTGAAGAGTCTTAGTGGGAATCTTCCAATGGGATGAAGACTGGTCATAGGGGAGATTGATAGCTGGATGAGCGTTGAAGTCTGTAACTGAAACAGAAGGCATAAGTTCGACTGTGCCAGAGAAGACGAGGAGTCTCAACTGCTATAGAGGTTAAGGAATCTCAGTAGAATACCTAGTGATGTTGGATGCGTGGTGGGAACCACCAGAGAAGCTGAAGATTTGCGATGATCAGGTAGAGCACTTGAGAGGTGGAGGATATCGGTGCAGTGTGAGTATGCAGATGGATTGTGTGCATTGCATGCACAAGTAGCACATAAGCTATAATTACATGGTACAGAGAAGAGATGCGGTTGTTGTTGGAGTTGCTGTGGTTGCCGTGGTTGCTAAGGTGAAGTAATGCATGTGTGAGGAAGTAAAGGGGTGGTGCAGCAGCTGAAATGGATAGGAAACAAAAGGTGCATTGAATGGGA